>JBBGZY010001331.1:645000-925324 GCA_037952925.1 Lithobates clamitans | reverse complement strand
CCCCCCCCCTCTCTTTATCTTTCTTTTTCTTTCTTTACTTACATTCTTTATTCTTTCTTCTTCTTTCTTTCTTTCTTTCTTTCTTTCTTTCTTTCTTTCTTTCTTTCTTTCTTTCTTCTTCTTCCACCCTCTCTTTCTTCATTTTTTCTTTCTTTCTTTCTTTCTTTCTTTCTTTCTTTCTTTCTTTCTTTCTTTCTTTCCTTCATTCTTTCCCCACCCCCTCTCTTTCTTATCTTTCTTTCTTTCTTACTTCATCTTTCTTTCTTTCTTTCTTTCTTTCTTCCTTCTTTCTTTCTTTCTTTCTTTCTTTCTTTCTTTCTTTCTTTCTTTCTTTCTTTCTTTCTTTCTTTCTTTCTTTCTTTCTTTCTTTCTTTCTTTCTTTCTTTCCCCACCCCCTCTCTTTCTTTCTTTCTTTCTTTCTTTCTTTCTTTCTTTCTTTCTTTCTTTCTTTCTTTCTTTCTTTCTTTCTTTCCTTCATTCTTTACCCACCCCCTCTCTTTCTTTCTTTCTTTCTTTCTTTCTTTCTTTCTTTCTTTCTTTCTTTCTTTCTTTCTTTCATTCTTTCCCCACCCCCTCTCTTTCTTTCTTTTCTTTCTTTCTTTCTTTCTTTCTTTCTTTCTTTCTTTCTTTCTTTCTTTCTTTCTTTCTTTCTTTCTTTCTTTCTTTCTTTCTTTCCTTCTTCTTTCCCCACCCCCTCTCTTTCTTTCTTTCTTTCTTTCTTTCTTTCTTTCTCTTTCTTTCTTTCTTTCTTTCTTTCTTTCTTTCTTTCTTTCTTTCTTTCTTTCTTTCTTTCTTTCTTTCTTTCTTTCCTTCATTCTTTCCCCACCCCTCTCTTTCTTTCTTTCTTTCTTTCTCTTTCTTTCTTTCTTTCTTTCTTTCTTTCTTTCTTTCTCTTCTTTCTTTCTTTCTTTCTTTCTTTCTTTCTTTCTTTCTTTCTTTCTTTCTTTCCTTCATTCTTTCCCCACCCCCTCTCTTTCTTTCTTTCTTTTTCTTTCTTTCTTTCTTTCTTTCTTTCTTTCTTTCTTTCTTTCTTTCTTTCTTTTTCTTTCTTTCTTTCTTTCTTTCTTTCTTTCATTCCTTCATTCTTTCCCCACCCCCTCTCTTTCTTTCTTTTTTTTCTTTCTTTCTTTCTTTCTTTCTTTCTTTCTTTCTTTCTTTCTTTCTTTCTTTCTTTCTTTCTTTCTTTCCTTCATTCTTTCTTTCTTTCCTTCATTCTTTCCCCACCCCTCTCTTTCTTTCTTTCTTTCTTTCTTTCTTTCTTTCTTTCTTTCTTTCTCTTTCCCCACCCCCTCTCTTTCTTTCTTTCTCTTTCTTTCTTTCTTTCTTTCTTTCTTTCTTTCTTTCTTTCTTTCTTTCTTTCTTTCTTTCTTTCTTTCTTTCTTTCTTTCTTTCCCCACCCCCTCCTCTTTCTTTCTTTCTTTCTTTCTTTCTTTCTTCTTTCTTTCTTTCTTTCTTTCTTTCTTTCTTTCTTTCTTTCTTTCTTTCTTTCTTTCTTTCCTTCATTCTTTACCCACCCCCTCTCTCTTTCTTTCTTTCTTTCTTTCTTTCTTTCTTTCTTTCTTTCTTTCTTTCTTTCTTTCTTTCTTTCTTTCTTTCTTTCTTTCCTTCATTCTTTCCCCACCCCTCTCTTTCTTTCTTTCTTTCTTTCTTTCTTTCTTTCTTTCTTTCTTTCTTTCTTTCTTTCTTTCTTTCTTTCTTTCTTTCTTTCTTTCTTTCTTTCTTTCTTTCTTTCTTTCTTTCTCTTTCTTTCTTTCTTCTTTCTTTCCCCACCCCCTCTCTTTCTTTCTTTCTTTCTTTCTTTCTTTCTTTCTCTTTCTTTCTTTCTTTCTTTCCTTCTTTCTTTACCCACCCCCTCTCTTTCTTTCTTTCTCTCTTTCTTTCTTTCTTTCTTTCTTTCTTTCTTTCTTTCTTTCTTTCTTTCTTTCTTTCTTTCTTTCTTTCTTTCCTTCTTTCCCCACCCCCTTTCTTTCTTTCTTTCTTTCTTTCTTTCTTTCTTTCTTTCTTTCTTTCTTTCTTTCTTTCTTTCTTTCTTTCTTTCTCTTTCCTTCATTCTTTCCCCACCCCCTCTCTTCTTTCTTTCTTTCTTTCTTTCTTTCTTTCTTTCTTTCTTTCTTTCTTTCTCTTTCCTTCATTCTTTCCCCACCCCCTCTCTCTCTTTCTTTCTTTCTTTCTTTCTTTCTTTCTTTCTTTCTTTCTTTCTTTCTTTCTTTCCTTTCTTTCTTTCTCCACCCATCCCCTTTTATTTCTCTCTTGTGACAGCCTACCAGAATAGGTAGGATCTGTGCAGTGCTGTGCAGCTCTGCTTGAGGAAAATATATCTTTATTATGCCCACTTACCTACCCCCTGTACTGTCCACTCCCCCTATACTGTACCCTCTTAATACAGTTCATAATACAGTGGGGCCTCATGTCTAAGTTTTGCCTAAGGCCTCACAAAGTCTAGAGCCGCCTCTGGTTCTTTTCTGTGTATATGTAAGCTAAATAATGGCAGCATCTACTTCTGTATATTCTGACATAATTATTTTGGTTTGGTGGAACTGTAAGGCATTACCACTGTGGGAGTGTGCCTGGGGTTTTACATATAAAGTACATTTTTCTGCATGATTGACAGTTTAAATTTAAAGTAATAATTTTGTTTATCAAGGAAAAAAAAAGTCGGTCGGGTGTGAAGTGTACTCTGAGTACAATATATATTTGAGATGGCCTCTGGGCCACATTCACGAGCAAGCTTGAACTGCCTGGAGTGCCTCCTCCAAATGCTCATCCTCAAATGTTCCCACGTCCCTCTCCCATTTGCTAGATGCTGTCTGAGGAAATCCCCCCAAGTAAATATTGAGAACCATAGAATAAATTCTAGAGATGAAGCCCCGAAACTGTAATACATCAGCCATATATCGAAGATCGGGGTCGGTGAAAGAGTCCACGGGGCGCCCCCAGCCTGTGCCCTCATTGCATGTTGCAGCTGCAGGTAATAGAAGAGCATCAATTTTCCCACTTTAAAGATATGTTTCACATGTGTAACCCCATATCTCTGCCACCGAGCGCCACAGTTCATCGACATCAGCTCCTCATAATATCTATTTGCCTATATAGGGCTGTATTCCATGAAGCCCTCTACCCCCTGTAGCTGCCTAAGTTTATTCCATACCTTTTGCATCAGGGCAAACGTGGAAAATCGTTTTTTGATTTTGCATATGCTAGGGTCTCCATGCCAGTGGGTACGTCGTCGTGACTGAAGGCATGACACATCAGGGCCCTAATGGGATCAAATTGTATACTCCCCTCCTCCCATACCACCTCTACAGGCATGGCCCGAGCAATATGTTGTGCCTGGGCTGCCAGGTAATAGACCCAAGGATTGGGAAGGGCAAGGCCTCCCATTTCCTTAGACTTTTGTAGTTGTTCTAGTTTTATCCTTGGGGGGTTCTCTAGCTATATAAATCCTCTAAAAATGGAATTAATAATTCTAAACATCTTCAGAGGAATCACCATAGGTGTGTTGTGCAGTATATTTAATAATTGGGGCATAAAAATTATCTTATTAATTAAATTATCAGATTAATTCTTCTGACCAAAGACATTTTAAGGCGGGACCAAATTTTTGTCTTTTCCCGAATTCTATTTAGTAGTGGGGTCAGGTTAAGGGATATAAAATCAAGTGGTTCTGACGTGACCTGAATACCTATGTATTTAAGGCCATTTGATACTGGTATATTTTGTATCATCTGCCCTCCGCTTTCCGGATTTGTATCCAGCAGCAGTAGTGAAGATTTGGTCCAATTAATGGTTAGTCCTGAGTAGTTCCCAAATTCACCAATTATTGCCATGACTTTCCTCAGGGAGTCAGATGAGTCCCCCATATGTAACATGGTGTCATCTGCGTAAAGCATAAGCTTCTCTCCGTATTGGAATCCACACACTCCCTGATTTGCTCTGATCAGGGCTGCCATGGGTTCAATGGCGATGGCGAACAGGAGGGTTGACAGTGGGCAACCTTGTGGGGTGCCCTATGCAGGGGAAATGGTGCAGAAATATGTCCCGCCTCTCTAATGGCCACCTGTGGCGAGCAGTACAACAGCTTTACCCATGACAGGAACCCTTCACCAAAGCCAAACCTGACCATGACAGCCCATAGGTATTCCCACTCCACACTGTCAAACGCCTTGTGGGCATCCAGTGAGAGCAAGACCCTATCCTCCATGTTGTCTGCCTGTGTTTGAAGGTTCAGGAAAAGCCTGCGTAGGTTGATGGCAATAGACTTTTGGGGCATGAAGCCCGCCTGATCTGAGTGGATAATAGAAGAAATGACCCCGTTGAGTCTCAGGGCCAGGACCTTCGCTAGGATTTTTATATCACTCTGCAAGAGTGATATCGGTCTATATGATCCTGGATCTAAGGGGTCTTTACCCGGTTTTAGGAGAAGAACTATATTGGCTCTGGTCATGGAGTCAGGCAGGCTCCGGCATTCCCTTGCATAGTTAAGGACTTTTAATAAGTGAGGTAGGATGGCCCCCCCATATTGTTTGAATATTTCATTGGAAGACCGTCGTCTCCGGGGGCTTTTGAATTCGGGAAGAGGCTAAGAACCTCTTGTAGTTCCTCAATTTCAATTGGGGAGTCCAGGAGTGCTCGTTGAGAATCTGACAGTCCAGGCAGCTCAATCCCCTGCAAATACTCCCTTAAGTCAGTGTTTGAATAGGTCTTCCTAGATTTATACAGGTCGGAGTAGAACCTCACCAGTTCTGTCATAACCTGAGTTGGAGTGTTTACCGGTCTCCCCCCCTCGGTGCGTAGCGCCCCGAAGGATGGGGACACCTGGGAGGCCTTTATTATTTTTGCTAGAAGGCGGCCTGTCTGCTCTCCCTCCTCATAAAAGGCTTGCTTGTTAAAAAATCTTTTTCTATCTGCTGCCTCTCCTGTAACCCGAACCATCACCTCTTGCGCCACTAGCCACGCATCCCTGGCCGCGTCAGAGGGGTCAGCAATATATTTTGCCTCTAGTCGGCTTACCAATTGTTCCGTCTGATCTTTAATTGCATGTGTTTTAGACTTAATGCCCGAAACCTCAGCGATCAAGAGTCCCCTGAGGAACGCTTTAAATGTCTCCCATGTCAACCTTAGATCAGGATGATGCCTTCTCCAGAACCCAAAGATCTCAGACAACACCCGCTCATGAGAAGGAAATAGGTTGAGCCAAAACGCATTGAGCTTCCATGGTGCCCTAGGCAGGTCAGCAGCAGGCTTGGCGACCAAGGAAACCAATAGGGGCAAATGGTCTGATACCCCCCTCACCAGGTTTCTAATATCCTCTAGCAAATGCACCGTTTGGGGTGTGCAAAGGCACATATCAATCCTTGACAGGGAGAGGTGGGTCTTGGAAAAGCATGAAAATTGTTTCTGCAGTGGGTTACGACTGCGCCACGGATCAGCCCATCCAAACTCCTCCGTGAATTTACACAATGCTGTTCGAGCTCTTGTGCGGGAAGCCACCGGAGGAGGGTGCTTATCCTGGGCCGGATCCATCTAGCAATTCAAATCACCCAGAATAATCAAGGGAACATCTGGGTGGCCCAACTGATATGTCAATATCACCCTTAGTACCTCAGTAGTAAAAGGAGGTGGCACATATATGGCAGCAAGTATACACTTCAAATGGTGGATTTTACACAATAGTATCACATATCTATCAATTTATCTATCATTTGAAAATCTATGGCAAGATGCACTAACACGCTCACACCCCTAGAATAAGAGGTGTGATTGGAATGGCACGCCCAACCCACCCAGGAGAATCTCAGGCATGAGACCATCTCCGGTACCAAGTGAGTCTCCTGCAGCACATAAATGGTGGGGGAGTATTTTTTAAGAATAGTGGTTACCATGGTACGCTTCAGAGGACTCTGAATACCCCTAATGTTCGAGGAAAACAAAGCAACAGTACACATTTAAGTATAATCTTATAGGAAATGTAGGGTAAGGCATCTTGTGAACCCTAGGCACTTTAGGGTGTGTATAATTGTGGCGCGCCAAGTGTAACAAAATCAGAGTACCTGAGTCACATGTATGGTGATCCATTATGGCATGAAAGACGAAACCGCATACATCACAGTCCCTCCTGTTTGCTTGCTGGTTCTTGCTTGAGTTGAAGCTGTGGCAATAACATAACATAAAAATAACAAGTAGAGCTGTAAAACAAACATCTCCTTGCCCCTTTTGCTGCGTGGGGAGTAAAATCTCCAAAATGGTAGGAAAAGTCCCTTTAGCCTACAGGGGAGGAGGTAGGGTTTACTTGGGTGAATATATAAAAACTCAAGAGTGTGCAAAAAACTGTGGGTTGCACATAACAACTCAACCCGTAACCTCAAGTACCGATTGGGTTTAACTTGTGGGTATTCTGGAATATAAAGTCACTGAACTGTGTTTGAAATAACTTCACTTGCTCTCGTCGCTTGTGGAAGTTCAGTAGGTAATGGCTTCCGAGCCAAACAGTGTAAGACTTTGTGGTGTATTTGTAGAATCGTAGGGGTATCGGATCATTCCCGTTCCACTGCTCATCTACCCGCTTGTCTGATGATATGCTCATTGGCGTCTAGCCAAGAGGATGCCTCGGCAGCCACCTCAAAGAAGTGTGACTGACCCCCTGCCGTGATCCGGAGCTTTGCCGGAAATAGCATGGCTTATGTGGCCCTGAGCTTTTGTAGGCGTTTCTTGACATCGGTAAATCTAGCTCTGCGCTTCTGTATCTCTGCTGAGTAATCAGGATAGAACGAGATGCGGGACCCATTATATTGAACATTACGTCTCTCTCTTGCCTGGCGTAGTACAATTTCTTTATCTTTATAATTGAGCAGCCTGGTTATCATGATGCGTGGCGGATGTCCTGGTGGAAGGGGCCTGGGTGGTACCCTGTGCGCACGTTCTACCGAATACAACGGGGTAAACACCTCCTTCCCGACCACCTGCAGTAGCCATTGTTCAACAAATTCCGTGAGGTCCCTGCCCTCAGTCTTCTTCAGGAGCCCTACTATACGGATATTGTTCCGTCTTAAACGATTTTCAATATCATCAGATTTGAGTTCGTTCGCTCTGGCCATCCTGGCTGTAATTTGCGTGTCTCTCAGCAATGGTGCAATCTTGTCTTCTATCTCACTGATTTGGCCTTCAGCCGCAGTGGTGCACTCCCTTGTTTTCTGTAAATTGTGCCTAATGAACCCCAGTTCCTCTTTCAGACCTCCAAATTGATCCTGCAGGTTATGTATTGAAGCTGTATATTTCTGTACAGCTCTTAGTATGTCTGCTAGGGAGGGTTGTTCTGCTTCCTCTCTCTCATCCTCCTTCTCCATGTCTGGCAGGCTCTGACTGGGAGACGCTGCAGGGCCCTGTGTGCATGTCTCCTCTTCTGGCTGGGTATGAAACACTGCCAGCATGTCCTCCCCGCTCCCCCGGGCTGCCTGATCCGCCAGTTTCTAGGCATAATAAATCATATCCCTCGGGGGGTCTTTCCCTGTCCCTTTGGGAGTCTTAGGGGGCTTACCTGCCTCTTTAGTCTTCTCCAGGCCCCTGGCACGCTGCGAGAGAGGAGCCTCGGCGCCATGTTGGAAATCCGGCGTTCCGGCCTCCGCATGTTTTCGGGTCTGCATGATCCCTGGGAAGGTTCCGGTGCAGGGTTTAAGCCGATTTCGGGCGTTTTAGCTGGCTGGAAAGAGGAATTTTAGAGGATTAGTGCGGGAGCTCTGTGATGCACATCCTCTCACATGCCGCTCTCGGCCACGCCCCCGCTAGTCTTTTTAAAAACCATCACATCAGCACTCAGACAAAAAAAAATCCTCAATTTGTCATGGGACAGGATGATTCTTAAAACAGATCTTGCTTTCTTTTATAAAGACATTAACACATTTCCACAGGAAAGAAGTTATACTACCTTCCTTTTGCCAGAACACCCCTAATGTAAAAGAAGCCAAGTCTGTCTCACTAGACATAAACAAGTGCATACTTCAGTACATATAGATCACCAGGGGCTTCATAAAATCCACCACCCTGGGTGTTCTTTCTAGAAGAAAAATCCATCATGTACTAACTCATCTTAACCCACATATTTGTAACAAAACCTTGCTCACTACACATCTCTGCTCCTTCTACAAGAGCAATGTCAACATCCTCTGCTACAGATATGCAAAGTAGCCATGTGTTTGAACCTGAATACTTTTGTGAAGCACTGTTGCATTGACCTCTTCTCCAGTCAAGATCAAGCATTTGGGAGGAAAGTGGCTCAAGGAGTGGTACCACCCTAAGTAACATATTAATGAACCGCCCAGGAGGATGATTAGGGAAAACCTTACCCGATAATTCCTTTTAAACATAATTATCCTGGGAGGGGTGTGGCCTAGGTATGGCGGCGTGAGGACGCATCCTTACAGGGCTCCAGGCCAGTGGTTATCCCGCAGCATAATACCGCACACAGCAAGCACAGGGTCTTCCTCTCCATGCCTCCACTGAACAAAGACTGTGGGATTTCTTACAGCAGCTACCCACAAGAACTGATCTGGAATCAATTGTTCAGAGGATGGAGACAGCCTTGAAGGGTGAAATACAATCTATCAGACAGGATGCAGCAGTGCTGGACTCCCGTGTCACTGTAGTAGAGCAGGAACAGGTTATTGTGTCCCAATCTGTGCAAACCCTGCAGACATCCCAATCCGAACTTACTGACCAAATCATACAGCTGCATCTACTTCAAGATGACCTGGAGAATCGCAGCCGCAGGCAGAACATCAGGCTGAGGGGGTTGCCCAAAAGTGTTCCAAACTCAGAAATGCGCTTAACAGTGGTTAATGTCTTTAACAGTTACCTAGACCGCCCGCCAGACTCTGAGATCATCATTGACAGAGTTCATAGGACCCTGGGCCCTCGATCAGATACATCTGACAGACCAAGAGACGTCCTATGCTGTTTACACTCCTTCAGCCTCAAGGAGGATATATTACAGCAGGCTTGGCGGGTGGGAGTCGTGGAATTTGATGGCGCAGCTGTCCACCTTCTACCAGATGTTTCCAGAAAGACCCTCCTTATGCGACGACCGCTCAAACCTCTCCTGGATGGTCTTGGGGAGAAAGGTCTGACGTACAAGTGGGGGCGCCCGTTTCACCTCATAGTTCGCAAGAGTCCAGATACCTTTTCTTTGCGTCACCCTTCAGAGCTTCTAGACCTGTTCTCCTTTGCCGATATGGAACCGTTTCCAGTGCCCAATTGGCTGCTGACAGTTATTACCAAAGATCCGATGCGCCAAGCTCCCCCGGGTAGACCACAAAGGGCCCACTACAGTCGCCGTGGCCATGGGAACCACTCTTAAGCTAGACGGGTGGGGAACTCTCGCTCACAACCCCCGAATGCAGAAGTGGCGGGCTGATCCTACACACGCAAATTGTTGACACGCATCCAGCTCAGTATTTCCCTATTTCTTGTTTCCCAGGTTGAATTTTGAGTTTAAATAACTTTACTGTTGCTTACGGGTGACATGCCAGGAACATTGTGTGTAAGGCCTGCAAACTGGGGGCCTTCCAGCTTGCCATTCAGCGCACACTGGTCCACGGATGAAAATAGGCCTCCCCTATGCACTGATCATCCCACATAATCAATGGCTTGTTTCCAATGTGACAAACCCAGTACTACGCTTGGTACCTTCAACTTTGACCCAATGCCTTCACACTGGTATACTCTGAAAGTACAGGTGGAGCATTGGTTCCTAGCCTACACGCAAGAGCAATTTCTCTCTTTTTAGGGTTGGGCTCCATTGCCGAATAGACGTATATTTAGGGTGTTTTTTTTTTTTGATGACCACGCCCAGGCCCGGAGTATTAGATTAGTGAGGAGGCTATGACTGCCTGATGGTGGAACTGTAGACATAACAACGTATAACTTGCCATAGAGACTTGATGTAGTAGTCATACTATTCCCTATGATGATGCGCATATAAATATGTATATACCTAGGGATATCTATGTTCTAGTGAGGGTTTTTATGTATGTGGAAATGTGAGTAGGTAACTGTTCTTTTAACTAACACCTTGCCTTTTTTACAGGTTTTACATTTTGGTTACAGTTTTTCGGGTACCACTTGGATGCCGTGGCCCTGCCTCGGGGTGGTCCCGGCGGACCCGCGGTGCCTAGATTTGGGCACCGTGCGACTTTGGGGCTGGGACTCGGGACCGGTGCTGTCCTAGGTTAAGGCTTGCTACTAAGGCAAATACTTTGTGATTTTGGCTCCTAAATCCGTCTTCACCAACCTTTTTTTTTTTTCTTCTTCCCCAGCCGGGTAACAATAATGGTGCCTTAATGGCATGACCACAAAGGCTGCGGGGGCCCATATGGCCGGGGCCCAAAACTCAGCTGTGCCTTACTACTCCCCGCACTAGGCACACTCTGCCCAGGTGGCAGTAGCTTCTCTCTGCGGAGTATACATTCTTGACTACTAGATATCTTCTCTTCTTATCTTTCTTCTTCTTTCTCTTGTCAATTTTTTTTTCCTTCCCCTCTCCCTTCCCCCATTTCCCTCCCCTCCTCCCCTCCCCTCGCACCTCGGGAGTCAACGCAAGTTGACCTAGACTTAGACAACATGACTGTCAAGATCCCCCCATGGAACATAAAGGGGTTGAATTCCCCGGAGAAGCATACTAGTTGTCTTGCCGAGCTCTGGAGACAAAGAGCGCACATTGCATTTCTCCAAGAGACTCACTTTAGGGCAGACCCAAAGATACCCAAACTAATGAACAAACACTTCCCAATGGCCTATCATAGTCCGTCTTTGTCCTCTAAATCTAAAAGGACAAGTATACTCATTTCTAAGTCCCTCCACTGGCAACTCCTCGAAGAGTTCCGTGACCAGGAGGGTAGATTCCTCCTCATAAAGGGAAAAATTTGTTCTCAAACCTTCACGCTTGCGAACATCTACCTTCCGAATTCAAACCCTCTCCCCATCCTTGAGGCTTTCTTATCCACCCTCGACTCCTTCCTCGAGGGAACACTTGTCTTAGGTGGGGATTTCAACCTAACATTGAACCCTCATAAAGACTCCTCCTCGAACCTGTCTTCCCTCCCTAGGGGAACCCGACTTCGCCTAAAAGATCTTTTACACTCACATCAACTAATAGATATCTGGAGAATAGTACACCCTCAAGAACGGGACTACACCTTCTATTCTACCATTCATGGGTCTTACTCCAGAATTGACCTTTTTTTCCTAAAACACTCGCCCATCCCCATGGTCACCAAGAGGGACATAGGTCACATAGCACTTTCCGATCATGCCCTAATTCTGTTGGAGATGGCTATTTCACAAGCATCCCCCAGGACATCCACATGGCGACTTAACGAGACGCTCCTAAAAGACCCCGAGATTGCCGCTGACGTCCTTCGGGAACTCAAGTCATACCTTTCTGTCAATATAGACTCTGTAGACAACCCAGCCATTGTATGGTCAGCGCATAAGTGCTTCATTAGAGGCATACTAATCAAACACGGTCATGCGGCCAAACAACGTCGTGCTAAGACCTTGTTTGACCTCTTGGCGCAACTTCACACTTTGGAACGTCAACATAAGAGTCGGCCTGATAGTGCTATTGAGGCGGAACTGGTCCGTCTTCGGGAAGCTATACGAGACCATTACATGTACGAGGCGAAACATGTACTACTGAAGGCCCGTCGTTCTTTTTATGAATACGGCGATAAATGTGGTCGGCTCTTGGCCAACGATTTACCCACGAAGCGTTCTCAGATATACATGCCTGCTCTTCTCTCGTCATCGGGCTCCAGAGTCCATTCGTCTCCGGAGCTGGCAGACACTTTCCGTGCTTTTTACTACAAGTTGTATAATTTGGATCCAATTTCCACCCCTCAGTTGTTGCCCCAAAAGGCCCTGGATATTCGCAAATATCTTCAAGAAACTGACCTTCCTATGCTGACGCAATAGCTGACACCCAGTCCGGTAAAGCTCCTGGACCGGATGGTTTTACCCTCTCCTATTACAAAATGCACCTGGACACTTTGGCACTTTCATTTCTTGCAGCCTTCAATTCTGCGATCGACGGACACAATCTCTCTGCAGACATGCTGCGCGCCTCTATATCTGTGATCCCTAAGCCGGGTAAAGACTCACTACTATGTGCCAGTTATAGGCCCATTTCACTTCTGAACTGTGATATGAAACTATTCCCTAAAATCCTGGCCTCTAGGATGAATGCCTTATTACCACGTCTAGTTGGAATAGACCAAGTTGGTTTCATCCAAACTAGAGAGGCCAGGGACAACACCACCCGGACAATGAACATCATAGAAAAAGCGAAGCGTTCCCGAATACCCCTACTGCTCCTTTCCACAGGTGCCGAGAAGGCTTTTGACTGGGTGGACTGGTCCTTCCTTCGGGAGACACTTAAATTCGTGGGTATGCCAGATTCCATCCTGTCATGGATTTCGGCCATCTATGATAGTCCCACAGCGACTGTTCGGGTACGGCTTTGACTCCAGCCCTTTCTCTATCTCGAACGGCACCAGACAGGGCTGCCCCCTGTCTCCAATGCTGTTCGTCCTCTCCCTGGAACCTTTTCTACGCCATATCAGAAGTAATCAGTCCATAAGAGGCATCCAATCTGACCAATGTCAACACAAAGTTGCGGCTTATGCCGACGACCTTTTGTTCTACATTACCGAGCCCCTCACCTCTCTACCCTCCTTGTTACAGGAGCTGAAGCGTTATGGCACCCTATCTAATTTTAAGGTTAACTTACAAAAATCAGAGGCCTTAAGTGTTTCCTTGTCAGATTCTACCATTTCTAACTTACGCCCCTTCTTTCCATTCAAATGGGCTGCCCACTCAATACAATATCTAGGAACAAAAATCTCTGCAAAATTACAAGACATCGTCACCCTCAACTTTCAGCCCCTTTTATCTACGCTCGCTGCTGATCTTGAGAGGTGGAACTCCCTGGCCCTTTCTTGGTTCGGCCGCTGCAATATACTTAAAATGAATGCAATGCCCAGACTCCTGTACTTATTGCAGGCGCTGCCCGTTAAGATACCTCAAACATTTTTTCACGCCGTTCGCGCATTATTCATCAGATTCATCTGGCGTGGTAAACACCCATGTCTCGGCAGAACACTCCTATTACGACCAAAGATTAGAGGCGGTCTCGGATTCCCAGATCCAGCTCTATACTATACTGCGGCACATATGACTAGGTTCGTGGACTGGTGCCGTCACAGTGATTTGAAGCTCTGGGTGTCGCTGGAGCAGGAGGCAGCCAGAGCCCCACTGGCGGGACTACCATGGGCTGGGAAAACTCCTGCCACCCACTTGACTACTCACCCACTGATTGGACCAACTCTTATGGAACTGAAGAGGTTTTTCCGTTTAGCCTCATTAAGAAACTTTCCATCCCCACTGACGCCACTTATTGGTTATCTGGATTTTCTACCTGGCCTCACTGACCCGTCCTTTCGATCGCAAGCCCTACAGGGACTCATGAGGGCCTCTACGCTTCTGCGTTCCTCCGGTTGGCTAACTACGAAGAACTTGCTCTCAGGTCAGGCACCACTCCAATTAGACCACTGGAGGATCAACCAACTATTTCACTTTCTTGGCTCACTGCCCAAACCAACCCACTTTGTCAGAAAGCTCCACTGTTTTGAGGAACTCTGCTTGGGTGAGGGACCGATCCGGAGGTCCTTATCAACCTCCTACAAATCCCTGTTGGACATTCACGCCACCGAAGATCCCCCATTCTTAGCAAAATGGGAGAGAGACTTGCAAGTCACCTTCACAGAACCCCAAAAAGAACGCATACTCTTTTTCGCACAGAAATCCTCTATGTGCAGCAAATACCAAGAGACCGCATATAAAATAGTGACGCGCTAGTACAGAACCCCTTCAGTGCTAGCTAAGATATTTCCTCTACAAACTGACCGCTGCAACCTACACCCAGGCACTCTATTACATATTTTCTGGGACTGCCCTGTGCTCCAAACGTTTTGGCAGCTGGTGCTTAAGCTCATACAGAAACTCACGGATATCTCCCTTCAGGATAATCCAGCTGTGGTTCTTCTTAACCTTACTCCCCTGTCAAGGAAACGTTACCACAAATCCCTCCTCAAGCATCTCCTTAATGCGGCTCGGGCTAGCATCCCACCTCTTTGGAAGCAACAGTCTGCGCCAACGGTGGCCCAATGGTTCGCAAGGGTGAAGGACATTGAGCAGATGGAGTATCTGACCTCTGCGTTGCGGGATAAGTCGGAGGAACATAAGTCCAGATGGTTTCATTGGAACCTTTTTCGCTTCTCCGATGAATTCCACCAATACTTGTCAGGATCCATCATCTAGGATCCCCATCGACAGTTCAGCATTATCGAATTTGGCTCCCTGGGGGCAACTGTCCCTCCCCCCTCCCCCCCCCCTCCCAGGAGTGTTGATATTATGTATATGTGTATATATGTATGTATGATTAATTTTTTTTTTCTTCTCTCTCTCTCTCTCTTTTTCTTTTTCTCTCTTCTCTGTCTTCTCTTTCTACCTTTACTATGTCTCTCTTTCAACAAAAAAGACACAAAAAATGATGGGCACAGATGTTTAAGTTTACATTATATTAGACTTCAGCGAGTGGCATCTCAGTCTAACTGAATAATGACCTTCACTCACATGTAACTGTTATGTTTTTGACTGTTATACTTGACGCGTTCATTACAGTTTAAATGCAATGCGAAGCTATCGTTATATTTGTATCTGTGTCATATCTTTAAATAAAAAAAATAAATAAATAAAAAATAAAAAAAATAACTATCCTGGATGTTGACCTTTCCCTATGGTATAATGGGTTTTACTTTAGCGTTGTTTTTGTAATCATCTTCTAAATGACTGGGGTTGTTGATTCCTAGAAACCCTTTCAAACTTCCTTGTCTTCTGTCTTGTGTTTCCAGCAGGGGATGGAGCCTCTCAAGTGAACCATTCTGGTTACTTTATACCTTTTTTGTATGTAATGAATGTAGATTGAACTGTCTCACTGCATTGTCACTCAGTCCCTCTGTACTACTCTCCTAGTTGCCTTCTCTGGAACAGCTTTTGGAATAAGGTGGCAATAAATATGGTTCTGCATCCAGCTCTGTGAATACAAGTCCTAAAATAAATATCTAATGTGCTCAAAAATATTTAGGCTTTATCATATTTAATATACACTATATTACCAAAAGTATTGGGATACCTGCCTTTACATGCACATGAACTTTAATGGCATCCCAGTCTTAGTCCGTAGTGCTAAACGCACAGCGACTGGGGGTTTTGACAAGCTTTTTTTTTCTTCTAAAAGATCTTAATAAATAAGCTAGTTATAAAATAAATACACACATTGCTGTTTTAACTAAGTAAATGCCCACAATATCCTTCACCCAAATTCTTTTTGTTGGCCCTCTTTAGTAACTATGGCCTGGTAAACATTTGCACAGCTGCCTCCCTTTCCACTTTTCCACTCCAACCATTTTCTGTGCCAGCAACCAATTGCTCTTTGTCCATAAAGATAAATGGGACCTATCATTGGGACAGCAAGGCTGGCCAGTTGTCTGTTGGGATTTGTATTCCTAAGTATCGGCTAGAGGTGGAGCCGGTCTTAAAAGAGAATGAGAATGAAAGTTGTTGTACAGCTGCCCCTGACAAAGAGATATTGAGGATTTCTGACTTTCTGTGGCTTACCCTAAAGTTGCTCATGGCCCCAAAGTCCATAAACTCCTGGATGATGGAGGGCAGAGACAGATGGGGCTGGGTCACAAAAATAAGCAGATCATCTGCGAAGAGAGCAAGTTTAGTATGTAAAGGGCCTGTCGTAATACCTGTGATGTTAGGGTTATTTCGCAGTGCAACAGCTAAGTGTTCCATAGTGAGGACATAGAGGAGGGGAGACAGAGGGTAACCTTGTCGCGTCCCATTATGGATATGGAATGGGGGGATAATGAACCATTTATTCGGATTCTGGCAGACGGAGAGGACTAGAGGGACATTATCCTAGATAACATTTGGGGACCCAGTCCTATTTGCTGCAAGGACAGTCTAAGAAATTGCCAGTCCACTCAGTCGAATGCTTTCTAAGCATCGACCAGTGGCGGTGCGTCCATAGTGGTGCACGGGCGCCGCCCCCTCTCTCCTGCCAGCTTCTTAGCACCAATAGATAGATTCATGCATTGCTGGGCGCTCGCAGATCACTCAGCTGTGTGTTAGAAAAGCAAATGAATATTTGCTTTCCTAACACTAAACCGCCTCTCCGCCAATCAGATGCTCGGATCTGTTACCCATCACCTGATTGGCTGAAACAGCAGGCGCTGTGATTGGACGCCAGGTGTCCAATCATAGCAGAGAACGGGAAGAGAAGATGGGAGAAGACATCGAGGAGCTGTCCCACCGAGACACGTAAGTGCAGACATCGGGCTGGTGGGGAGCACACTGGCAGCATTTGATATGGCACAGTGGCTGCGTTTGATGGGGCACAGTGGCGGCAATTGATGGGCACAGTGGAAGCAATTGATGGGCACAGTGGGAGCAATTGATGGGCACAGTGGCGGTAATTGATGGGCACAATGGCTGCGTTTGATGGGCACAGTGGCGGCAATTGATGGACACAGTGGCTGCATTTGATGGCACAGTGGTTGCGTTTGATGGCACAGTGGCGGCAATTAATGGGCACAGTGGCTGCGTTGTATGGCACAGTGGCTGCGTTTGATGGGCACAGCGGTGGCAATTGATGGGCTCAGTGGCTGCATTTGATGGCACAGTGGTTGCGTTTGATGGCACAGTGGCGGCAATTGATGGGCACAGTGGCTGCGTTTGATGGCACAGTGGCTGCGTTTGATTTTATGGGGCACAGTGGCTGCATTTGATGGCACAGTGGCTGCGTTTGATGGCACAGTGGTGGCAATTGATGGGCACAGTGGCTGCGATTGATGGGCACAGTGGCTGCGATTGATGGTACAGTGAGGCTGCAATTGATGTTTTTTTTCAGAATTTTTCAGTTTGTTTGCGCCCCCCCCAAAAAATTTTGAGCACAGCCACCACTGGCGTTGACTGTCAAGAGACAAAGGGGGATGTTATGTGACCGAGCGTAGTCAGTTAGAAGAAGAGTTTTCAGGGTATTATCCCTGGCCTCTCGCCCATTCACAAACCCAACCTGGTCTAAGTGGATTAAACTGGGTAATAGGGGCTGCAGTCTATTAGCCAACACCTTGGCAAACACTTTCAGGTCAACTCCTATCAGGGAAATAGGCCTATAATTTGCACACAAAGTTAGGTCTTTGTCTGGCTTTGGGATGAGAGAAATATGAGCTTCTAGTGTTTGTGGGGGGAATACGGAGCCTTCTGAAAAGGAATTAAACACTTTGGTTAAGAAGGGAACCAAAGAATTTATAAAATTTAGGGGTGAATCCATCTGGGCTCGGACACTTGCCAGGTGGGGTGGCAGCTATGGCTCTAGTGACTTCATCCTCGTTGATGGGCTCTTCAAACTCTGTGACAGTATCCGTATCTAGAGTAGGTAATGCTGTCTTCACAACATAGGATGCCTTACTCTCTTCTGACTCAGGAGGGGGTCCAGGGGATGCAGTCGCAGAGATATTATATAGAGATTGGTAAAAATCTGTAAACATATGAGCCATCTGGGAGGGTGGGTAAACAGAGTTACCAAACTTGTTCCAGATGTGGGATATAAATGTAGACGGCGTTTTAGGATGTAAAGAATGGGCCAGTGGTCTACCACATTTGTCTTGTAATTTATATCGGTGTAGGGCAAGTTTCTTTGCGCACGAGCGGGCGGACACCTCATATATGTTCCTGAGTTGGGACCGAGCCAAAGAAACTTCCGTAAGAGTTTCCAGGAGGTAGTAGGACAGCGCTTGTAAGTGGTTTCCAGGTTTCTTCGTTTTTGAGCTGCTGCCACTATGGCAGGTGACCGCTCCTTCTTCAAGGAGCCCCAATTTGAATAATACTGCCTCACAAGACAGCCTTTAATGTATGGGCAGGGGAGTGGTTTCTGCAGCATGATCTGAAAAAAAATGATATATGGTGTCCGTGACCCATGCTACACAATCCGAGTTCGTGAGTAACAAGTCATTCAAGCGCCACATCCATTCCCTTACCGGAGTGGAGGGAATCTGAAGAGTCAGGTAGATGGGAGAGTGATCAGACCAAACCATGGGATCAAATTCACATTCGGGAGACCAGTCTAGACAACTATGGTCAATTAGAAAGTAGTCTATGCGACTGTAGGACTAATGTGCGTGAGAGAAGTGAGTATAATCTCGGGATGTAGGGTATAACACCCTCCACACATTGATGATATGGAGATTATAGAGTTTAGTGAAAGATATTGCAGATTGTGATGTTGAGGAGTCTAAGAGTGGGTCTAAAGGGGTGTTGAAGTCTCTCCCAAGAATGAGCTTACCTTCCATAAAACCGGCTAGGATCTGAAGGTATCACAAAGCTGATGGGATTTGATTGACATTTGGTAGGTAAATGTTAGCTACCGTGAATTTAGTTCCCCACAATGAAAATTTCACAAAGACATACCTTCCCTGTGGATCGGACACTTGGTCAAGTATTTCTATAGGGAGCGATTTATGGAAAGCAACAGAGACTCCTCTGGCCTTCTGGGAAGGATGGGTACTGTGGATCCAGCTGTTGAAGTATCTGTTGGAGCAGGAAGGGGTGAAGCTGGATTGGAAATGCGTCTCTTGTAGTAGAAGCATTTTGACCTGATGTTTATGCTTTTGGTAGAGGATTTGTCCCCATTTAGAAGCAATATTAGGTCCAGTTATGTTGTATGAGCAGAAGCTCAACCAGGGGCAGGATCTCACCATAAGGGCCATGATGGAGTGTTGAAATGAAATATACAGCAAGAAGAAAATGGGAAAGAGAAGGAGAGAGGGGAATGGAGGGGGCAGAGAAGGAGGGGAGAAATGCAGAGGTAAGGAAGGAAAAAAGTAAAATCAGCAAGAAGACACTCAGGGAAAAGTGTCTAGAAAAAACTAAAGCGCTCGCAAAAGCAAGACGCTACCTGAAATATCACGTTACCGGCACAAACCGTGCCAGGCCTAATGTGGGAGAGAGGTCAAAAGGAAAGAGTGAGTTGTGATTCTGACAGCATGGCAGAGATATATAATAAGTAAATAACACACCCAACAAACAATATAGAGGTGGCAAGGAACAAACTATCTCGCGCAGGCCATCTAATTATAACCTGTAGCTGATCCGGGACGTGGGCTTCCAAATTAGTATGAGAACAATCCATACCCCAGATAGCAGCCCTATAATACCAGAAAGGCAGCACCTTAACCTAGGAGGCAAAAACATGAAAGTCAAATATCCAGAACGAGCCGAACAGGTAGGCTGCCAAGGACAGAGTCCGGGTTACTGTCGCTCGGCTCAATACCAGCACTCATTAATGACAATAGCATTTACAATAATCATATTAGCACACTACAGTAAACAGCTTGGTGTCTGAATATTTATCACCACCAAGGGGCTGTCTCAGATAAGGCAGCACAACCCCAGTTTTCAGGAAGAGCAGGTAGATCTCTAGGACAGATCCACGGGGCCTATACATATATCAGATATATACCCTGTAGGAGAAAAAGTCAAACAGTCAAATAAGCATCTCGTATAAGGGAGAGGCTAGAAGTATCACAATAGGACTTCACCCCCACCACCGCATAGAGCCAAATTCCTCTCCTCTAGGGGAGCCTAGCAGACATACGAGTATCCAAGAAGAGAGGAAGATGCCTCCACGCTCAGACACATTAAGAATGTACATAGAAAACTATAAAAGGAAGTATAGAATAACGGTAAGGGAAGGCAATCATCTTACTGGTATAATAACCTAAGGAGATAAGGGAATCATTAAATGCCCTCTTACATTCCCAAACCCCAGCTGAATAAGTCGTACCAGCAAAGGGCAGGAAAAGGTACCTTACGGTCACTAGGTCTGTGGATCATGCTATGGTACATCGAGTAGTATGGTTGCTTACGACCACCGGAGGCAGAGACAGTGGATGACGCAGTTCGTAGTGCAAACCTGCAAGATAACAGAGGAAGAAGGCTCGACCCGCCTACGGAATGTTCAGTGGGCAATGCAGGATCCGTGCAGAGTTCAGATAGGGGAAGATCGAATCAATCCTCAGTTGAGGTAGGCCGTTGGGCCCTGTAGTCGGTAGAAGCCAATCTAGACCTTGGACGTCTGCGATGTTGAGAGAGAGGGCCAGGCCCTGGGATCCGCTGGTGGTCGTCAGTAGGGTTCAACCAGTTTGGGACATCGACCGGATCTTGCTTGAGAAAATGAAAGAAATCAGGCAGTTGATCCGGGTTTGACAAGATGAATTTGTGGTCAACTCTGGTCACCCTGATGCTAAAGGGATGACCCCAGGTATAAGAAGCTCCGGCCTGCCGTATTAGATCCAGTAGAGGGCGTACTATTCTCTTTATGTATAACGTGTGGCGGGAGAGATCAGGGTATAGGTGGATAAAGGATCCATCAAGGTCCACAGGGCCCATCCACCATGCTTTCTCCAAGATTTCTTCTTTCAGGGTATAATAGTGGACTCGGCAGAGTACGTCTCGAGGGTGGCCACCTCGGTCCCCCTAAGGTCCCCCCAATCTGTATACCAGGTAAAAGTTCAATGGGAGCTGTTGACTCCCTTCCCAGGACATGATTGAGGATAGAGACAGGTCTCAGATCTGTGCCTGATGTTGCCTCTGGTATTCCTTGGAAGCGAACATTGTTTCTGCAACTTCTGTTCTCGCCATCTTCTATACAGGGTTGGTGCTGTCACATGCAATTCAAATGAGCTTTAGACACAGATTCCAGTATTGATATACGGACTGCATGGTCAGCCTGGGTAATGGTTAGTGCTGAAACAGCTCCTTCAGTGGCTGAAACCTGTCGCTTGCATTTCTACTTGTAGCAAGGCCTTCATTTTAGCTGCCCAGGATTCAAATGTGGCTTTAAAGGAGGAGAGAAGGGCCGTGGCTTCAGATCTAGTGGGCCCTCAGAGTCAGCATGAGGTGGGTCTGCCATCGGGGACATAGTATGGGCAGTGTCTGACCTGTGATAAGATTCCAGAGGACCCAACTGTGTATCCGAGGGGTCTTCAGCAGTGTCCTCGCTTGCATAGGCTGCTGTGGGGATGGGGGGGAAGCCTTGCTCTTCCCTGTGGTCCGTCTGGTCGTCATTTTGTCCTTGGGGGTCCGTGATTAGAGTGGTACTGTGCGGAGTAAATAGCACTGCATAGTGCCCTGCTGCATCTCATCAGACTCAGCTGGGTGAGAGGTATCCATAGACATGCAGGATGTGGGAGTTTGTGGGCTGAAAAATGGTCTGCCAGTGTCGGGAAGGCACAGAGCTCAGTGCTACATGTCTTCAGCCCTCCATCGTCGGCCACGCCCCACCTCTCCCTGATTTTTAACAAAGTCCCTCTTTCCTCCTCATTTGTGCCTCATTTTGGTCTGATCTATATAGTTGTATATAAAATGCATGTTTTATCTTTCAAAAAGTGTTTCCAGTGCTAAACCTTTCATCCAGTTTCTAATTGCTGCATTTGTAAATTCTCCTTTAACGGGGTGTGTCCTATGCCTACATACTTTTGCTGATAGGTATCCCTCATTCCCATCTTAAAAAGTTAGGAGATATGCATTATTTCTTCTACTTCTGAGACAATAACAGCTGGAAACATTAAAGGATGGGTATCCATCATGATATTGTATTACAGTAATTTGGTTATAACACACAAACATTCAATGTTCCTGGTTAATTATGAGGTTAAGCTCCAAATGAGAAAAAAAGCAATTGTGACTGTCAAGTGCACAAAGGTGTTTAATGAGCCAGAGGAAGCTAGAACAATGAAGCACACACACTGAAAGACGCAATAAAGAGTAGCATAAAAAGTAGAATTTAGGGCTACCACATGCCTTTTTTTCTATGAGAACCTATAATTGCGCATTGGCAAACTGATCAGAATAAATATCAACAAACACAACTTAACACAAAAAGAAAAGAATACTATTAGGAGAATAAAGTTGCTCACAGACATGAGTTGATCATTGCCCAATTTAAGTAAGTAGGTCAGATCTAGAAATGCCTATTGACAATTTACATTCTCTGTGGTGACCACTTGGCTGATTGATCTAGGGTGGAAGAACAATCAGTTAAGATGAGTTTTCCTAGACAGTTGCTGCTGGTTCTCCTAAATAAAACACATTGCTAGGGTATCTGCTCAATGCGTAAAAAATATACACACAAGGCTGATCTCCCAATATGTTTATGTCATGATAATTCTAAAGAATTACAATCTGGCAGTTAGATCAGCTGACTGTCATGTCTATGGACCACTTTAGTTTTAGTGTACGTAACTGCTTTTTCAGTGGAGAACCCAAAATGTGCATCAGTGTTGCTGTGGTCAGGATCATTTGCACTGATAAATATTTTTGTGTAGACTTTTTCCATTGTGGCCACTTACCTAAAACAAATGTTACTGGGATTTGTTCAGCATATTTGTCACAGTAAATCGATAGCTTTTCAAAGTAACGTTTCTGAGTTTCTGTAAGAAAAAATCTGCAGCAGAAAAAAAGTCAATGTACACCAGTAAATGCTAATTATTTGTAACTGATCTTTAAAGTGTAACTCCACTTTTGTTAAGAAAAAAAACATTCCCCTCTGGGTGATCTATGTACATTGCAAGGATTTTAACAAACTTTGTTCAAGATTCCTTTCTTTCGTAAGAGTTCTTTCACACGGGCGGTCCTCCCGACATACTCCGCCTTGTTCAGCGGGGGATCAATCCGCTGATCCCCGCTGAGCAGGTGGATGACAGGTCCTTCTCCTCTCACTGTGCTGGGACAGACCTGTCAGAGCCCCACTCTCCTCTATGGGGAGATCAGATGAAAACGAACCGCCTTTCCGTTTTCATCGGATCCCATCCGATCTGCCAGGGTCTCCATCCGTGTGGATTTCATGGACAAGATTGGATAGCAGCAGGTGTCAGTGGACATGTCACCGCTGACATCCGCCGCTCCATAAAACTTAAAACTGACAGGTGGACCTGATTGTAAAGCCTGTGTATAAGGGGCCTTGTTCTGAAGAAATCCCTGTGTGTTTCTCTGTGCCCATGTAGGAAAATGAATCTAATGGGAGTGGTTTCATAATTATCAAGCAGCTGTGGCACCTGCAGAGCACTAATGAGGAAATCTACTGGGCCTGCATTCCTTTAGACCTGATTTCCTATTGGGAGTATCTCACCAAAAATGACATTTTTATTCCAGGGGATGCCTGAAATCTGACTTGTATCTTACATTGTTACATAGTAGGTGAGGTTGAAAAAAGACACAAGCCCATCAAGTCAAACCTATGTGTGTGATTATGTGTCAGTATTTTATTGTATATCCCTGTATGTTGTGGTCGTTCAGGTGCTTATCGTATAGTTTTTTTAAACTATCGATGCCCCCCGCTGAAACCACCGCCTATGAAAGGGAATTCCATATCCTAGCCTATCTTATAGTAAGGAACCCTCTACGCAGTTTAAGGTTAAACCTCTTTTCTTCTAATTTTGATGAGTGGCCATGTGTCACATTAAACTCCCTTCCGCGAAAAAGTTTTATCCCTATTGTGGGGTCACCAGTATGGTATTTGTAAATAGAAATCATATCCCCTCTCAAGCGTCTCTTCTCCAGAGAGAATAAGTTCAGTGCTCGCAACCTTTCTTCATAACGAATATCCTCCAGACCCTTTATTAGCTTTGTTGCCCTTCTCTGTACTCGCTCCATTTCCAGTACATCCTTTCTGAGGACTGGTGCCCAGAACTGGACAGCATACTGCAGGTGAGGCCGGACCAAAGTCTTGTAGAGTGGGAGAATTATTGCTTTATCCCAGGAGTTAATCCCCTTTTTAATGTATGCCAATATTCTGTTTGCTTTGTTAGCAGCAGATTGGCATTGCATGCCATTGCTGAGCCTATCATCTACTAGGACCCCCAGATCTTTTTACATCCTAGATTCCCCCTGAGGTTCACTCCCTAGTGAGTAGATTGCATTCATATTTTTGCCACCCAAATGCAATTTAAACATGTGCACACTGAAATATTTTGTTTTCGTCCGAAAAATACATGTATTTAGTTACTCCCGAAATTCGTTTTTATTTATTTTGTTTTTCATTAAAAATTGCATTCGCCTGAAAATCCAAATTAATTAAGGTCGAATCTGTCATTGAAGGCTTATGGTGTCTGTCGAATGTTTCGCTACTTTGTCGAATCTTCGTCGTTCATGTTGAAAGTATATAGTTCAAACAGAAAATGGACTGGTGATAGTGATCACTAATCAGACAGGTAACAAGATAGGGTATATAGAATCTATATATAATCTCAATCTATAATAATAAATCCCCCCCCCCCCACAATACGGACAGCCTCTGAGGCTATCACAACACTAGTATCACCAGGCCCGGATTTACTCCCTTTGCCGCCCCAAGGCCGGGTCCTTCAATGCCGCCCCCCCACACACACACATACACACACACCACGTCCTTTTTCGATGACTTCTACAATAGATCAATTAAAAACATATCTCCATACACGAGAACACTTAAAATAACTGGCTTTAAATGTACAGACTAAAAATACTTCAGGGTAAGCGCGCGAGGGGTAAGGATTTTTCACAGGCAATTTTTCAAGGCAATGGCTGGTGTTAGTGCTTTAATCATCCCCGGCACCATGGTTGTTATGGTGTCAGGATGATTGAAACACATTATTTCTATCATTACATTGTAATATAAACTGAAATAGTTCAACTCACCATAATGCAGAATCATTGGGAGCCCTGAGCGTGTCACTTGCCACCATCTCTTGTCACTTGCCACTATGCCTGCCACCAGATGGAGATGTCATTTGCCACTATGCCTGGCACCAGATGGGGATGTCACTTGTCACACTGCCTGCTACCAGACGGGGATGTCACTTGCCACGCTGCCTGCCACCAGATAGGGATGTCACTTACCATCATGCCTGCCACCAGATGGGGATGTCACTTGCCACTATGCCTGCCACCAGATGGGGTAGTCACTTGCCATACTGCCTGCCACCAGATGGGGATGTCACTTGCCACGCTGCCTGCCACCAGATGGAGATGTCACTTGCTACGCTGCCTGCCACCAGGTAGGGATGTCACTTGCCACGCTGCCTGCCACCAGATGGGGATGTCACTTGCCACGCTGCCTGCCACCAGATGGGGATGTCACATGCCACGCTGCCTGCCACCAGATGGGGATGTCACTTGCCATGCTGCCTGCCACCAGATGGGGATGTCACTTGCCACGCTGCCTTCCACCAGATGGGGATGTCACTTGCCACCATGCCTGCCACCAGATGGGGATGTCACTTGCCACGCTGCTTGCCACCAGATGGGGATGTCACTTGCCACGCTGCCTGCCACCGGATGTGGATGTCACTTGCCACCATGCCTGCCACCAGATGGGGATGTCACTTGCCACACTGCCTGCCACCAGATGGGGATGTCACTTGCCACCATGCCTGCCACCAGATGGGAATGTCACTTGCCACCATGCCTGCCACCAGATGCGGATGTCACTTGCCACCATGCCTGCCACCAGATAGGGATGTCACTTGCCACGCTGCCTGCCACCAGATGGGGATGTCACTTGCCACCATGCCTGCCACCAGATGGGGATGTCACTTGCCACGCTGCCACCAGATGGGGATGTCACTTGCCACGCTGCCACCAGATGGGGATGTCACTTGCCACGCTGCCACCAGATGGAGATGTCACTTGCCATGCTGCCACCAGATGTAGATGTCACTTGCCATGCTGCCTGCCATCAGAAGGAGGAGGGCGGAACAGCGGTGCAGGCAATGAGAGATGTCATCTCTCTCCCCCGCCGCCGCACTGCTGACATTACCACCTGCTCTCAATTTGTTCAAAAATGGCGCCGGGCGGCGCAATCACGCTACTGCGCATGCGCCGCCTGGCCGAGCGCTTGCGAGCTTCCCCGAGCCCGTCCGGCTTCGGAACGGCGCATGCGCAGTTGCGTGGTCGGCTCGCGGCCATCTTTTCTATGGCCACTGGTGCCAATAATAGACTTTAATGGGCAGCACGAAAGGGGGGGCGGCTGCGAAGTCGCTGCAGGAGCGGCGCCGCCCCTACACCACTGCCGCCCCAAGGCCTGGCCTCGGTGGCCTTGTGGCAAATCCGGCCCTGAGTATCATTATCAAGTCCACAACACTAACACAATAGCAGTAGATTATTATGAAAAAGTTAAGTTGAACTGTAGCTTGCTTCACTATTGTTCTGCTGCTGTGCTTATGCTTAATTGCTAAATAATTCAGGTTCTCTGACAAACGGACCAGCTAGGATTGACTGTCTCCTGAAATGATTCAGTGTGTGTGTCTCTCTCTGCTAGCAAATCGTAAGTGAAAGTAAGTTGGCTGTACGTTTGTACTTAGTTCTAGGTATTTCACTGCCCCTCCTCTTTGGTTACAATCAGCCAATAACATTCATCATCATTATTTTTATTTTACTTCCCCCACCCAATTCCAGCAGCGATTTTTTCTCTCTATGTCGAATCTTTTCTCTCTATGTAGAATAATCTTGGACTAATAGAGCTAAGGTTAGGCACATTCAACCACAGGTTCGATGGACACAGATTGTTATTGTTAGCATCATGTCGAATCTCTTATCTATATCGAACTATTGTCACAACGAAAACGAAAATAAAGCATTTGTTTATGTCGGATCTTTAGTTTTTCGGATTCTGCACTTTCGTTATCGTTTGTTAAAACGATAACGAAAATACCTGAAATTCGGACGAAAAGGCATTCGGACTAAAACAAATGCACATGTCTAAAATGCATTATTTTACATTTTTCTACATTAAACCTCATTTGCCATGTAGTTGCCCACCCCATTAATTTGTTCAGATCTTCTTGCAAGGTTTCCACATCCTGCGGACAAGTTATTGCCATGCTAAGCTTAGTGTTGTCCGCAAAACAGAGATTGAACTGTTTACCCCCTCCTCCAGGTCGTTTATGAACAAATTAAACAGGACTAGTCCCATCACAGAGCCCTGGGGGACCCCACTTCTCACCCCTGACCATTCCGAGTATTCCCCATTTATCACCACCCTCTGAACTCGCCCTTGTAGCCAGTTTTCAATCCATGTACTGACCCTAGGGTCTATTCCAACGGACCTTACTTTGTACAGTAAACGTAAACATTTATGGGGAACTGTGTCAAATGCTTTTGCAAAATCCAGATACACCACGTCTACGGGCCTTCCTTTATCTAGATGGCAGCTCACCTCCTCATAGAAGGTTAATAGATTTGTTTGACAAGAACGAGTCTTAATGAATCCATGCTGATTACTGCTAATGATACAGTTTTCATTACTAAAATCTTGTATATAGTCCCTTATCAACCCTCATTACTAAAATCTTGTATATAGTCCCTTATCATCCCCTCCAAGAGCTTGCATACTATTGATGTTAGGCTAACTGGTCTGTAATTCCCAGTAATGTATTTTGGCCCTTTTTTAAATATTGGTGCTACATTGGCTTTTCTCCATTTAGCTGGTACCATTCCACAGTCAGTAGATTGTCAGTAAAAATTAGGAACAATTGTCTGTCAATTACTTGACTGAGTTCCCTAAGTACCCTCGGGTGCAAGCCATCTGGTCCCGGGGATTTATTAATGTTAAGTTTCCCAAGTCTATTTCTAAATATGTCCTCTGTTAGACTTGATGGTGCTTCCTGTGCTGTGTCATGAGGACAAACACTGCAGTTTTGGTTACTAAAGCCCCCCAATTCCCTTGTGAAGACGGAGGAGAAGAATAAATTCAGTACCTTTGCATACTCCCCATCCTTTGCAAGGTTCGTAGTTTAGGGAAGTTGGCTCTTTTGAAATTCAGTGTCTTTGTGTTCCCCTTGTATTTCCTAGTTGTGTGATTTAAGCGGAAGCCAATTGACCTGTGATCGCTGCTTCCTAAATTGTCCTGTATTTCCACATCCGTGATCAGGTCTGTATTGTTGGTAATCAGTAGATCTAGTAACGCCTTGTTTCTAGTTGGTGCGTCTACCATCTGAACCATGAAATTGTCCTGCAAGACATTTAGGAACTGGCAAGCCTTATCTTAGTGTAGACTTCTGGGAAAATCGGTGAGCCAATCACACAAGAAGGAAATTATGTTTCTGCGGAGTGGTCAGTACACACTCTGTGTACAGAACAACTCCCGGTAGCCATATTGCATTGCAGTTTCAGAAAATAACAGCAGCTGCAGAGTAAAAAGGAAAGGTATTGTTATTTTTTTCCCCACTAAAATGGAGTTACCCTTTATATTACTTAATACATATATATCTTAATTAAAGGAATTTTATGTATAACCTATACAATTGTTCATTTCAAATTATACTGTATTCAGAATATATCAATTTATCTTTAGTAAAACAGTTACTACAGTCTCAAATGAAATAGACTGTATTTTATGTGACCGTCTCAGTCCAAAATATTTTGCAATACAACAAATTACACTTACCCCTCTGGTGCCGCTTTTTCTGTCAGACTCTATAGCTTCAACACTTTTGGAAAATTTAGATTTTTTTTAACCTCCCTGGCGGTATGATTATTTCATAGTTTAGGTGCTGAAAGCGGTACCATTATTTTGCACAGAAATTTGGCGTTTTATATTATAGGCCTGTAATTCTTAGGAATAATTCACTTAAATCTGTCCAAACAAGAGTCTAGTAGACATCCTGGGTATGATAAAGTTTGAAAAACGAAATAAAAAATTATAATATAATAAATAACTATAAATAATTATAACAAATAATAATATAATAATAATAAAAATTATTCAATAATGTAATCAAATCAAAAACACTGAAATTTGCTCAGTTGCAGAATTGTCGCTTTCCTTACTTTTAGTGTTTGGTGACGGATTTCCCCACAAATCACTATTGCTCAATTCTGCGAGTGATTCTAATTTATTATCGCTGTTTTCTAGCTGGTCTAAAGCCACTTTTGATGTAAAGGGACAGTTTTGGTTGCTATGGACAATCTCCAGTTTCCAGGCAGAAAGAACAGTTTTTATAATATAAAACTGCATGCAGGACACTGGGCAGACCACTAGGGACAAAAGGGACGTGTAATTATTTGATACAGTACTGTAATGTGTAAGATTACAGTATACTGTATCTGTACTGTGTGTTTTACTTTTTGAATTTGCCTCTGAACTCTGTCCCTGTGCGTCGCAACGCTCGCAGGGAACGGAGCTTGGCACTGTGAATCGAGCGAGACACGGCGGCTCGCCGATCACAGCGGGGAGACATCGCAGGATCCAGGGGACAAAGTAAGTAAACTCTTCCTGGATCCTGCGATGCAATCCCGAGTCTGGCTCGGGGATACCGCTTTTGGTATTGAAAATCCACCCCGAGCCAGACTCGGGAATACGCCAGGGGGGTTAAGCAAGTGAGAGGGTTACCTAATGCCTACAAGAAGTACTCTGCCTGTGAAACAAACTTGTTATTCATATTGCTCCCCTCAGAGGAGTCGCCAGGGGGTGGCTATCGAAGCTGGAGCCCCGAATGTGGAGCCCATAGCCCCGAGTCTCAGCGGGTGTGGAGGAGAGACAAGCGGGTGGGTCGTGGCTGCGGCGGGAGGCATTGGAGGTGGAGGAGAGACGAGCAGTCATGTACAGGCACTGAGCCATCGGACCGCCACCTCCCTCACCCCCCCCAGCCCTCACCTCTTCTCCCTGCTTAGCTATGCAGCGCGGCTGCATACAGACATGATCCTCAGCTGTCCTGTGACCAGTGGCCCCGGCGCATCCCAATTCCCGTGCCCACTGACATCAGTGTTACACTCACTGTCACATACGAGGGCTGGACAGCGGGTGCTCTGTGATTGGCTGTGCAGGCGGCACTGGACTGTGGGTGATCTCGGCCGCCCGGAGTCCTGCCTCCCTACCTGGCGCGCAATGTGTCTCCTCTTGACTGAGGTCTGTTATGTGCCCTTCCACCAGCCTGTCAGCGTGCCCCTCTCTGTAAGCCAACCCCTCTCTGTAAGCCACCCCCTCTGTCATCCCACCCCTTTCTATAAGCCACCCCTTTCTGTAAGCAACACCCCCTCTATGTCAGTCCACACCCCTCTCTGTCAGCCCACCCCCCTATGTCAGCACCCCCTCTCTGTAAGCCACCCCTTTCTGTCAGCACCCCCCTCTCTGTTAGCCCACCCCCCTCTCTGTTAGCCCACCCACCCTCTCTGTGGAGCCCACCCCCTGTCAGCACCCCCTCTCTGTCAGCCCACCCCCCTCTGTGTCAGCCCACCCCCCTGTCAGCACCCCCCTCTCTGTCAGCCCACCTCCCTGTCAGCACCCCCCTCTCTGTCAGCCCACCCTCCTGTCAGCACCCCCCTGTCTGTCAGCCCACCCCCCTATCAGCACCCCCCTCTGTCAGCCCACCCCCCTGTCAGCACCCCCCTCTCTGTCAGCCCAGCCCCCTGTCAGCACCCCCTCTCTGTCAGCTCACCCCCCTGTCAGCACCCCCCTGTCAGCACCCCCTCCCTGTCAGCCCACCCCCCCTGTGAGCACCCCCCTCTCTGTCAGCCCACTCCCCGTCAGCATCCCCCTCTCTGTCAGCCCACCCCCCGTCAGCACCCCCCTCTCTGTCAGCCCACCCCCCCTGTCTGCCCACCCCACCTCTGTCAGCCCACCTCCTCTCTGTCAGCACCCCCCTCTGTCAGACCACCCCACCTCTGTCAGCACCCCCCTCTCTGTCAGCCCACCCCCCTCTCTGTCAGCCCACCCCCTCTCTGTCAGCCCACCCCCCCTGTCAGGACCCCCCTCTCTGTCAGCCCACCCCACCTCTGTCAGCCCACCCCCTCTCTGTCAGCTCCCCCCTCTCTGTCAGCCCACCCCCTCTCTGTCAGCCCACCCCCCTGTCAGCCCACCCCCTCTCTGTCAGCCCAACCCTCCTGTCAGCCCACCCCCTCTCTGTCAGCCCACCCCCCTGCCAGCACCCCCTCTCTGTCAGCCCACCCCCCCCTGTCAGCACCCACCTCTCTGTCAGCCCACCCCCTGTCAGCACCCCCTCTCTGTCAGCCCACCCCCCTGTCAGCACCCCCTCTCTGTCCTCCTCCCTAATCCCCCTGTCAGCACCCCCCTCTCTGTCAGCCCACCCCCTGTCAGCACCCCCTCTCTGTCAGCCCACCCCCCTGTCAGCACCCCCCTCTCTGTCAGCCCACCCCCCCTGTCAGCACCCCCTCTCTGTCAGCCCACCCCCCCCCCGTCAGCACCCCCCTCTCTGTCAGCCCACCCCCCCTGTCTGCCCACCCTACCTCTATCAGCCCACCCCCTCTCTGTCAGCAACCCCCTCTGTCAGCCCACCCCACCTCTGTCAGCACCCCCCCTCTCTGTCGGCCCACCCCCCTCTCTGTCAGCCCACCCCCCCGTCAGCACCCCTCTCTCTGTCAGCCCACCCCACCTCGGTCAGCCCACCCCCTCTCTGTCAGCACCCCCCTCTCTGTCAGCCCACCCTCCTGTCAGCCCACCCCCTCTGTGTCAGCCCACCCCCTGTCAGCCCACCCCCCTGTCAGCCCACCTCCTCTCTGTCAGCCCACCCCCTCTCTGTCAGCCCACCCTCTGTCAGCACCCCCTCTCTGTCAGCCCACCCCCCTGCCAGCACCCCCTCTCTGTCAGCCCACCCCCCTGTCAGCACCCACCTCCCTGTCAGCCCACCCCTCTCTGTCAGTGCCCGCCCTCTCTGTCAGCACCACCCCCTCTGTGTCAGTACCCCCTCTCTCTCCTGCCTCCTTCTCCTCCCTCACCTCCCCTTTCTCACCTCTTTTCCCCCCTCAGGGGGTGGAGGCCCCATGATTCCTAACAGCAGCCCTGTGAGCACCCCCCTCTCTGTCAGCCCACCCCACCTCTGTCAACCCACCCCCCCTGTCAGCCCACCCCTCTCTGTCAGCCCACCCCCCTCTGTCAGCCCACCCCCATCTGTCAGCCCACCCCCCTCTGTCAGCCCACCCCCCTCTGTCAGCCCACCCCCCTCTGTCAGCCCACCCCCTCTCTGTCAGCCCACTCCCTCTCTGTCAGCCCACCCCCCTGTCAGCAACCCCCTCTCTGTCAGCCCACTCCCTCTCTGTCAGCCCACCCCCCTGTCAGCAACCCCCTCTCTGTCAGCCCACCCCACCTCTGTCAGCCCACCCCCCCTGTCAGCCCACCCCTCTCTGTCAGCCCACCCCCCTCTGTCAGCCCACCCCCATCTGTCAGCCCACCCCCCTCTGTCAGCCCACCCCCCTCTGTCAGCCCACCCCCTCTCTGTCAGCCCACTCCCTCTCTGTCAGCCCACCCCCCTGTCAGCAACCCCCTCTCTGTCAGCCCTCCTCCTCTGTCAGTGCCCCCCCCTCTCTGTCAGCACCACCCCCCTCTGTGTCAGTACCCCCTCTCTCTCCTGCCTCCTTCTCTCTCACCTCCCCTTTCTCACCTCTTTTCCCCCCCATGATTACTAACAGCAGCCCTGTGAGTGAGTGTACCAGTTCAAATGTGTCTTGCCGACACTGTGGGCACAGCGATACAGCATCTGCCTCTATGTTGCCTTCTCCCCAAGCCCCCCACACAATGGAAGGAAGGAAAATGGCACTACAGAAGAGCAGCTTCGCTCCGCCCCCAAACTCCGGCTCCCACACTTCCTGACTCTAAACGGCTCTCGGTAAGGCAGTCTAATGGGGGTCTTTAGGGGCAGGGGACACTGATGGGGGGGGGTCACTTATCTATTAGAGATATCTAAGGGGGGTGCTGATATAAGGGGACTCTGAGCTAATGTAGAGGGGGTGCTGACTGCTGGTGACCCATTAGATCAGCAGTCAGCACCCGCCATTAGATCAGTACCCCCACCCCCCCAAAATAGAGACCGCTACTAAATAAGGGAAACTCTCCTTATATCAGCACCCACATTATATCAGTTTGTCCTTATTTTACCTCCCCCTCCCTCTCCTTAGAGAAACCCATTATATTACAGTCCCCTTATATCAGCACCCCCCTTAGAGACTGACGGTTTGTCTCTAAAGAGGATCAGAAATAGGGGACTCTGATCTAAAAAAAACACCTAAAAAAGCCTCGAAAAAAACTATGCAAAAATAAATTAAAATGCAGTGCAACCTCCCTCTATAATTATATTAAATGTGAACAAATAATTGTGAATGATGGTGGAAACCCCAAAGGGTAATACAAGTATTAATACACTCCAATCTTATTTAAACATATACTGTGCAATCTCCACACACACATATAATAATGTATGAATAGGGGTGTAAATCCATTCCAAAACGTGTTTTGCTAATATCCGAAAAAGTAAATTGGATATTAGCACATTTTGGAATGAATTGGGGGTTTACACCTCTATTCATACACTATTATATGTGTGTGGAGATTGCACAGTATATGTTTAGATAAGATTGGAGTGTATTAATACTTGGATTATCCTTGGGGATTTCCACCATCATTTACAACTATTTTTTCATATATGAATATAATTATAGGGGAAGTTGTGCTGCATTTTTTCCATTTTAATTTTTTTGGGTCTCTAAGAGGAGCACTGATATAAGGGGACTCTGATCTAATGGAGGTCCTCTATGAGGGGCCCCTAAATTATAGAGGGGTAACACTGACCCCTGTATTATGGAGGGTAACCTTGACCAATTATTTTCTCTCCTTAGTCCACCCAAAGGTGTCCCAGGTTTTTACAATCCTATAGTGTATATTAATTTAAATGTGAAAAAAGAATTGTGAATGATGGTGGAAACCTCAAAGGATAAAGTATCAATACACTCCAAGCTTATTTAAACATATACTGTGCAGTCGCCATACACATATAATAATGTATGAATAGAGGTGTAAATCCATTCCAAAATGTGTTGTGCTAATATTTGCTAAGCAGCTTTTTTTCCAAAATTTTTTGCCATGCACCTCTAAAGTGTACAGGTTTGGCTTAAAGAAAAGGTGGTAACCCTATCCTGCAGTGAAGAGAAAGGGAGAGAAAATAGGTCAGACAGCAGCGGCGGCAGCCGCAGTTTACCTGTGTGATTCGGCTGTTGCGGCGCTGCCTACTGCACTGACTGACAGGCGGAGTGATATGCTGCCTGGCCTGAGGAAAGCAGAAGGAGATCAAGAGAACGCCGGCGCGGCGAGGCCTCCTTCTCCCTCAACCTCCAGAGTCACGCTGAATAACGGCCATGGTGGCTGTAACTGGGAGTGGGACAGAACGATGATTTAAAAAAAAAAAAAAAAAGGTCTCTCTCTCTCTCTCTCTCTCTCTCTCTCTCTGTCTCTGTGTTTCTCTCTCTCTGACTTTCTCTCTTTCTCCCCTTCTCTCTCTCTTCTACTCTGTCTCTATTCTCTCTCTTCTCTCTTTTGACGGGTACAGTGGCTTCATTTCACGGGGCACAGTGGCTGCATTTGACGGGGCACAGTGGCTGCATTTGACGGGGCACAGTGGCTGCATTTGACGGACACAGTGGCTGCAATTGATGATTTGACTGCCCCTTGGCTAATTTTAAATAAATAAACGTAGGCTTTAAGGGGGCAAGGGCAGGTAGGTCAGTGCATGTCAGGTAGGTCAGTGTGTGTCAGGTAGGTCAGATAGGTAGGTCAGTGTGTGTCAGGTAGGTCAGTGTGTGTCAGGTAGGTCAGTGTATCAAATAGGTCAGTGTATGTCAGATAGGTAGGTCAGTGCGTATCAGGTAGATTAGTGCGTGTCAGGTATGTCATGTAGGTCAGTGTGTGTCAGGTAGGTCACTGTGTGTCAGGTAGGTCAGTGTTTGTCATGTAGGTCAGAGTGTGTCAGGTAGGTCAGTGTATGTCATGTAGGTCAGTGTGTGTCAGCCAGGTAGGTCAGTGTATGCCAGATAGGTAGGTCAGTGCATGTCATGTAGGTCAGTGTATGTCAGGTAGGTCAGGTAGGTCAGTGTATGTCAGGTAGGTTAGTACGTGTCAGGTATGTCATGTAGGTCAGTGTATGTCAGCCAGGTAGGTCAGTGTGCGTCAGGTAGGTCAGTGTATGTCAGGTAGGTCAGTGTATGTCAGGTAGGTAACACCCCCCTCCATACAACCCCACCGTCTGCCGCAACATCACCCCCCCCCCCCCCCCCCCCCGGTGCTGGGCTCTGACTTCGGGCTGAAGCCTCTGGTTTTTTTGCTACCTAGCAACGCCCCTGGCTCCCCTCAATAAATATATTCACCTCACACTAAAAGAGTGAATTCAGGATGCACTGTAGTTAACCCTTTCATTATTAAATACTTGTATGGGGTTAGAAGCCCACACAGATCCATAGCTCTACTTAAAACTGGCCTCCTGTGTACACTGACATCCTTGATGCCGGCCACAGTAAACCATTTACACTCTCCACTGAGAACATAAAAGAATGTCAGCCACACTCCACTTAGCTCTTCTTACAGTATTTTTTAATAATCAATAAATTAATATCATTGTGAGCAACCCAGGAGTTGTGAAACACATCAAGGAAGGCGGTTTTTTGGGTGGAGATACACTATATTACCAAAAGTATTGAGACGCCTGCCTTTACTTGCACATGAACTTTAACTGCTTCTGGACCAGCCGCCGCAGGCTCCCCTGTGTGAAATCACGTTACTGTACATGATCTTGCGAGGTCCGGATAGCAGGTGCGCCCGCTGCTCGTGGCCGACGATCGCGATGACCGCCGGCCACGAGCGATAGTGACCAGGAAACACAGAACAGGAACGAGTGTGTGGTCCTATTAGCTAGGAACCACAATCTGTCACTTCCTGTAGTTAGTCCCCCCCCCTTCAGTTAGAACCAGCTGCCAGAGAACATAGTTAACCCCTTCACCGCCCCCTAGTGTTAACCCCTTCATTGCCGGTGACATTTTTATAGTAATCAATGCATTTTCAATCGCACTGATCACTGTATTAATACCAATGGTTCCAAAAATGTGTCAAAATTGTCTGATGTGTCCGCCATAATGTCGCAGTCACGATAAAAATCACAGATCGCCGCCATTACTAGTAAAAAAAAAATAATAATAAAAATGCTATAAATCTATCCCCTATTTTGTAGACGCTATAACTTTTGCGCAAACCAATCAATATACGCCCTTTGTGATTTTTTTTACCAAAAATATGTAGAAGAATACATATCGGGTTAAACTGATGAAAAAAATTGTCTTTTTATATATTTTTGGGGGATGTTTATTATAGCAAAAAGTAAAAATTAATGCTCTTTTTTTGTTTATAGCGGGAAAAAAACAAAACGCAGAGGCGATCAAATACCACCAAAAGAAAGCGCTATTTGTGGGAAAAAAAGGACATCAATTTTGTTTGGGTACAACGTCGCACGATCGCGTAATTGTTAGTTAAAACGACACAGTGCTGAATTGCAAAAAGTGCTCTGGTCAGGAATGGGGTAAATTCTTCCGGGGCTGAAGCGGTTAATGGCATCCCAGTCTTAGTCCATAGGGTTCAATATTGAGTTGGCCCACCCTTTGCAGGTATAACAGCTTCAACTCTTCTGGGAAGGCTGTCCATGAGGTTTAGGAGTGTGTCTATGGGAATGTTTGACCATTCTTCCAGAAGGGCATTTGTGAGATCAGGCACTGATGTGGACGAGAAGGTCTGGCTCACAGTCCCCGCTCTAATTCATACCAAAGGTATTCTATCGGGTTGAGGTGCATCCCTGCTCTTCCTCAGGCTATCTGGCTATGTGTGACATACTACAAACACCTCCCTCTTTAAAAACCAAACACAGGTGGGTGTTGCCCCACAGGTGTGTCCCATGCTTCCAAAATTGAATGCACACAAAGTAAATTAACTCCATATAAATTTCACAATCCATTACCTATCTGTTACCACCAAACTACTACTAACATAATGAATCTACTCCATTGTTTTATCAGAATACAACAATATGTCAAATAGGGTCATAAATCAATAAAAGGAACAGTGCCTACAAAAGCCAAAAGAGAAAGACAATAAATACAGTTTTTAACTCTTCATATCAAAAATATGTATCAATAAATCTATACAATCATTTTTCATAATCGCCTAGTGATAAATTTCCATCAAGCAAAAAATGTAATCATGGAATAATCAAAAAATCTGGCCATGGCTTCATCCTATTTTCATCCATCATTCCATGATATGTCCCATATTTCCCATACACCAAGATGCGATTCTATCTGAAAGAGAACATGTAATATGATCGCTAACTGAATCATTCATAAAAATAAATACAAATCATAATCTCTATTGATTCTATCCGGATATAGTGATCGTAACCTGTTAATCCACCAAACTTCTCACTGTCTAAGTTTTAGTATTCTATCACCCCCTCTTTTGTCATGGGGAACCTCCTCAAGCACCATGAATCTCAGGTCTGAGTCCTGGTGTCCCTTTTCCAAAAAATGCCTGGATACAGGCAATCCTGGCTGTTTCAATCTTATGGTGCTGCGATGCTGTGCGATTCTGTCTTTTATCATCTGGGTAGTTTCGCGGACATATAATAGTTTGCAGGGACACGTGAGAATATAGATCACTTAAGAGGATTGGCATGTGAAGAATCCCTTTATCTTGACTTTATCCCCATTTGTGGGATGGATATAATGGTCACCTTTTAGCATAAGTTTGCACTGAATGCAATTCAGGCAGGGGAAACACCCTTTCCTTTTTTTTGCCTAGAAACATGGTTTTTGATATGTATTCTCTGGGTCTATATTCTGATCTCACCAGTGCATCTTGCAACGTTTTATTCCTTCTAAAGGCTTTAAATGGTGGTTGTTGAAAGACCTCGACCTGTGGATATGAGCGTTTCAAAAAAGAGGCCAATGCTTCCTAATGATCCTAAACACATGCTCACTATAGCTGTGAAATTGCATCAAAAATGGTAATCACTTCATCTGTGGTCTGTGTCTTACTGGAGCTAAATCCAATCCTTCCTGATCTATTCTTTTAAATTCTTGTGAGATGATATAAATGGGATATCCTCGTTCCTGAAATTTAAGGCACATTTCTTTCTTTTTTTTTACTCCTCACTGTCTCATTGCTAACTAGTCTTTTTAGGACTGGTTCACACTTGTGCAACAAACGCGCCGACATTGGGAGCTCATGTCGCATGACGTGTGAAAATCAATGTTTCCCTATAGGAGCCGTCTTAACTGGTCCGACACAAGTCGGTCCGACTTTAGAAATGCTCCCTGTACCACTTTGGTCCGACTTTGATCCTACTTCAGCCCATTGACTATCACTGAAGTCGGATCAAAGTCGGATTGCCGTCTTGCATGATCCATTTTTGCCATGCGACTGATGATCTTGAGGGGGAACTCCACGCCAAATTTTAAATAAAAAACCGGCATAGGTTCCCCCTCCAAGAGCATACCAGGCCCTTCAGTCTGGTATGGATTTTAAATGGTACCCCCTTCACCGAAAAAACAGTGTGGGGGTCCCCCCAAAATCCATACCAGACCCTTATCCGAGCACGCAGCCTGGCCGGTCAGGAAAAGGGATGGGGACGAGTGAACGCCCCCCCCCCTCCTGAACCTTACCAGGCCGCATGCCCCGCCCCTTATGACATCACAGTCCCATCATGCCCCAGGACTGTGAAGTCATAAGGGGCGGGGTCACCGGGTGACATCAACCGGTGACTACGCCCCATGCCTATATAAGTCGTTGCGCACCTCGCACACGGCATTACAGCGGGAGAGAGTGTCGTGTCAACATCGGAAGAAGAGAAGAGGGAACAAAGACGATGGAGAAGACCGGGCCACCGCTAGCAAAAGAGCGGCAAAAGAGCAGAAGATAGCGGAGGAGCCCGGCAGAAGAACCGGAGAGTGGGAGAAGAACCGGAGACCTGGAGAATAGGCCGGAGACCGGGAGAAGAGGCCGGAGAGAGCGGAGAAGTCGGAAGGGTCAGAAGAAGACCCCTGGAGCTGCCTAATAAATTACTTTAAAAACCTGTCTAGTGTTTTTTTATTGACACTTTTTTCCCCAGGTGAATGAGTAGGGGTCTGATGTACCCCATACTCAATCACATAGGGTGGGGGGGCCGGGATCTGGGGGTCCCCTTATTAAAGGGGGCTCCCAGATTCCGATAATCCTTCCGCCCGCAGACCCTGACAACCAATGGCCAGGATTGTCAGGAAGAGGCCCTTGTCCTCATCAACATGGGGACAAGGTGCTTTGGGGTGGGGTGGGCCGCAGGGCTCCCGCCTGCCCCAAAGCACCCACCCCCCCATGTTGAGGGCATGCGGCCTGGTACGGTTCAGGAGGCGCCGCTCACTGCCAAGAGGTGAGTGAGCTAACCATCCATCCCTGTCTATGACTGAAGTCTACCCCCTTCTCTCTCCTGCCTCTAAGTGAGTCTACTAAGGTAAATCAGGGTTCTCAGGTCACCCCTTACATCAGAGTTCACCTATACACATGAGGCCACAGTGTTCCCCTTTACATCAGAGTCCTCCCAGTACATCAGAGTTCTCAGTGTTCCCCCTTTAAATCAGGGTTACCAGAGCATCCCTTATGTTAGAGCCCCCAGAGTTCTCCCTTATATCACAGTCTGCAGACTAGACCAGGCTGCGTGCTCGGATAAGGGTCTGGTATGGATTTTGGGGGGACCCCCACACCGTTTTTTCGGTGAAGGGGGTACCCCTTAAAATCCATACCAGACTGAAGGGCCTGGTATGCTCTGCAGACTCCCACCTTACAATGAAAGGGAACTTTGCAAGTTTAGATGTAAAATGTACAGTGAAGGGGAACGCTGTGGACTCTGATGTAAAGGGGGACTCTTTTTATTAACTTCATATGATTAGAAATGTTATTTATTAGCAAAATATATGTATTAAAAAATATTGCTGTGCGCCGCTAAAGTATTTGGGTTTGACTTGAAGAAAAGGTGGCAACCCTAGCTGTGAACAATCACAGCTGATCATCGCATGAACCAGGAAGTGCCGGTAAACGGCTTTCCCTGGTTCACGGTGACAGGGAAAGCCAATCGGCGGCTCTCCCTGTCAGAGGAGAGGTCTATGCTGATAATCAGCACATTGATTATCAGCACAGCCCCCATCAAAAGGTGCTAATCAGCTGCCAATCAGTGACCAACACTAATGCTGGCCATACACTATACAGAAAATCGGCCGAACCCATTTTCGAAAAAAAGAACGTTCGGTAATGACCGCAAACGATCACGCCATCAGGTAAGTAAAGATTTTCGATCGTTAAATCGTTTATGAACAGCAATGTATCGTTTTTTCGTTCGTTTTTTTCATTTATAAAAGGAAGTGTCAAAATGTGTTTGACCTCTGTACTGTGGCTTCCTGTGTTTGACGAGGAGCAACATACGTTCGTGCGTACGTCGGAACGAACCCTCTACCTACAATATGGATGTGGATGAAAGGACCATTGGCATAGTCATGCTTGGAGTGATGGCTATACAACAAGCAGAGGAACCCATTATCAAAAGGCGAAGGTTATGGAGTAAAGAGTGGCTGAAGAACCGGGATGACTTCTCCCATATGAAATTGGTTCGAGAGCTCAAGGAAAACAATCCAGATGACTATTGGAACTATCTGAGGATGCCCGATGAGTCCTTTCAGCTCTTATTGAGTAAAGTGTCACCCCTTATTACCAAAAAAGACACCGTCTTAAGACCAAGCATCCCAGCAGAGCAGAGACTGGTAGCAACACTTCGCTTTCTGGCAACTGGCCGAAGTTATGAAGATTTAAAGTTCACTACCGGAATCTCTGCACAGTCACTTGGCCGCATCATACCAGAGACCTGCCAAGCCATTATAAAGATCATGCAAGAGGAATACCTAAAGGTAATGACACACTGCTTTTATTTTGAACTCTCAAACACTGTACAGCTTGCTTTGTTTAAAGCGGTTGTATACCCGCAAATTTTTTTTTAACCCTGTAAAGCAAAAGGCATAATGAGCTAGTATGCACCGCATACTAGCTCATTATGAGATACTTACCTTAGAACGAGGCGTCAGTATCTTACCTGGTCCACGCCGAGGGAGCTGTCATGTTGCCTCGGCGTGTCTTCCGGGTATCGCGGTTCCAGCGCTGTGAGTGGCTGGAGCCGCGATATCATCACTCCCGCGCATGCGCGCGGGAGATTTCTTACTCGGCCAGGTCCGGCAGCTGCCGGGCTTCAGCCGAGAATCCCCTGTGCGCATGCGCCGCTGCAGTCAGCGGCGTATAGCAAGGGGAATATCTCCTAAACCGTAAAGGTTTAGGAGATATTTTTTTTACCTACAGGTAAGCCTTATTATAGGCTTACCTGTAGGTAAAAGTAAAAAAAAAGACTATACAACCGCTTTAACTTTGATTTTAGAAGCTCTAAACATATCAGTAAACTCAAACTAGTTCATAACATGTCAAACTGACAAACATAACATATTTAAACCCAAATGTATGTTATTCACAAAGATGTGTACTGATAATCATGTCCCCAGTTGCTTTGTTGACGATCCTGCTGTGGGAATGGTATGTGCCATTGATGCATTTGTGGAGGTACTTGCAATGATTGTGGCTGTGTGGTTTGCAATGATTGTGGGTGTGTGGTTTGCAATGATTGTGGGTGTGTGGTTTGCAATGATTGTGGGTGTGTGGTTTGCAATGATTGTGGGTGTGTGGTTTTGTGCTCAGCTAAGTGTGTATTTGTGGTCAGCTCCCCCCTTAACCCTTTATTAAGAAGTTGAATGAGTAATGGTTCCAGTAATTGTTTTTGGTCTTCTGACATCCTGCGCATTTTCTTTGCTGCAAATGCACCCAGGTCATCACATTCATCCTTCTTCTGATTTAACGCTGCAGATGCTTGTAGTAGAAAGTTGCCTGTTGCATCTTGCTTTGTCTTTCTCTTTTTGGTAATGCTTACTGGTGGTGATGTGACAGTTTGTGTTTCACTGCCAAATAGATCCTGTATAATAAAGCCAATTGTTATAATTTTTGGACAATTAAGCCTTCAAAATTTTTTAAACATTTATTTTTATCTTTGCACAGCTGCCATCATCTGTGGAGGAGTGGAAATTAACTGCCAAACAATTTGAAGACTATTGGAATTTTCCAAACTGTGGTGGTGCCATAGACGGCAAACATGTTCGGATAATACCCCCAGCAAACTCGGGCTCATTCTTCTACAATTATAAAGGCTACTTTAGTATTGTGTTAATGGCAATTGTCAATGCCAAGTATGAATTTATTTTTGTTGACATAGGGAAAAATGGCAGAAATTCGGATGGGGGAATAATAGAGAAGACCTCTTTTTTCCAGCACTTAAAAGATGGACTTCTACATCTCCCATCACAAGAGGATACAGTTGAAGGTCTCAACTTCTCATTTGTAGCCGATGACGCGTTTGCATTATCTGAGCATATTTTAAAACCTTTTGCCCTCAAAAACCTGACACCTGAGCAAAAAATTTTTAATTATAGGTTATCTCGTGCTCGACGAGTAGTTGAAAACGCGTTCGGTATTATGGCCAACCGTTTTAGAATATTTCACACAGCAATAAATGTAGCCCCCCCAAAAATTGACACAATAGTCCATAGTTGCTGTGTGTTACACAATTTCTTACGGCGTACTAGCTCCATGTACATGCCCCAATCCCAGTTGGACCGGGAAGATATTTTGTCTGGGGATGTCACGCCTGGTGAGTGGCGTAATGACACCGAAGGCTTATTAAACCTAGGCCGTGCCCCACCTCGTCTCTCCAGTCAAGTCGCTCGCCAGAGTCGCATTGATTATATGCACTATTTTCTGGGTCCTGGAGCAGTCGATTGGCAAAACAATGTCTAAATGCTATGTCAATTTGAGTGGCTGCATTTATATATTATTTCATTAATAAATACAGATGTCATGTAAGATTTTTCTTTCAATAAAAACATTAACAAGTTACATGTGTTTTGATTTTTGTATGTATTCTCTTCAATTTTTAGTTTCAGATGTGTATAATAAAACATAATATTCTGACTTTACCTGACTGTCTGCCATTTCGTCAAATGTTCCATCTTCTTCATCTCCTGAAATATTCTCACTGATACTGTCTAAACTTGACACAGAGGGTCGTGCTTCCTCCTGGTCAGTCAGAAAACGTAGACTCTCAAAATACCACAGGCGTGGCACATATACTTCATCTGCACCTGCACCAGATCTTTTGGATTCATTAATTTTATTTAATTCTTTTTTGAAGATAGTACGCAGATTGGCTATTTTTTTGGTCACATAGGATATATCTGCTTTTGCATACACAACAGTGCATAGTTCCACTAATTTAGTATACGCTTCTTTACGTTTTTGCCGATCTGAGTAGTCTTTGGAGCGCACTTTCCATAGACATGTAAGGTCTCGGTGCATTTCAATGAATTGTGGCAGGAAATGTGGTGATCTAAATTTGTCCACCATTGCTCCTGTATTAATAAAAAATGCAGCATTGTTCAGTTGCCAAACTACACCTAACAATTAATACCCTAGAACTATTGTAAGGGTCTGCTTACCTTCACTTCTTAAATCTTCTGTGTATTGGCCAGTGTAATCCTTTTGTCTGGTCAGTGGCAAGACAACGTTCTGTTCGGTGTGTGTGTTAAGCACCATACACACGATCTGACCTTGTACAAACTTTCCCGTTGTTTTTTTTTGGAAAAAGGGCCTTGTCTCTCTGAACTTGTATTGCATGCAGACGGTCTGACGTTTAGGCAACAAACACGAACGTAGTCACGTTACAACGTACGGATGACACTTCCAAAGAAGACGTAAAATTCTTCGGCGTCAACGCTTCGGGCTCCCTCTGCTAATTTCAAATTATTATACGTTTGTCAGTGCAGATTCGTGCGTTATCTTGCATTTACGACCGTTTGTAAAATTGTATGACAACCAGCCATGTTACACAATCCTAGGAGAGAGTGTGTTGTTTATGGGCTTGCAGTTCTTGCTGTGACTCTAGCCCGGTCCAGGAATAGTCAGAGTAGTAGGATGAGGATTATTTGGGCCAAAACTTGGCTACTTAATCGTGACCAATTTAGCCATATGCCCTTGCTGCGTGAGCTGCAGGAGAATAATCCAAATGATTCTCTGAATTATCTCCGGATGACGGACTCCTGCTTTCAGCAACTATTGTCCTTGCTGTCCACCTATATCATGAAGCAGGACACCTGCATGAGGGCTGCTATTCCAGCAGAGCAAAAGCTCATAGCTACCTTACGTTATTTGGCGACAGGGAGGGGTCCCCAGGATATCAAGTTTACCACTTGGATCTCTCACAAGGCTCTGGGAGAGATTATTCCTGAGACATGTAGTGCTATTATCCAAGTCCTGCAGAAGGACTATATTCGTGTAATTTTTTTGGATTTAATATCACCTTCGTGTTTTTCAAAATTATTTTATAAATGTATTATTCCATCCTTCCCATTTTTGTAATATGCTGTGAATGAATGTCCTCTTTGTCCTCATGCATGCTGTAACTTTTTGGTGGCCTACATGCATATTTTCCTTCACTAACCTCACCAGCATGCTACCCTTGGCCCACACACACCTAGCCTAGTAACTTCAAACTGTTTTTTTTTAGGCTTCATTTTTATGTTTACCACAAACACCCTCTAAAATGTGTCCCAATATTATTCCTGTCCTTTAAATTCATGCAGAGTGCAAGATTCCCTTTTTGGTTGTGCAAATACTTATCCCCCCCCCTAAAAAAAAAAAAAAAAAACAGTCAACCGATATAACTACTCTATCTGCTGATTTTGCAAAACACATACATAGTATACCTTATTTTTTTTGGTAAGATTGCTGACTAAATTCTCCAAAGCATGTAGTGCAAGGGCCTGCAAGATTACCTTCAAAAGGTCAAAATGATACGTTACGGTACGTAACGAATAATCCTAATTAACGAACATTGTTATTATTTTGTCCGATGTATGTCAAAATGTGTATAGATTTGAACAATGTGCCTTCTGATTGACGGATTTGCCCACTTCTTACCTGGCCACTGGCCTGACAATGTTCTAAAGATGGATGGTCAGGCAAAATAATAAATAATTTTTCATGCATTTAGCTCTCATGGAAGTGTAGAGGTTTACTTGTCAAAACCAGCTACCAATTCAACTCCCCCCCCCCCCTTAAAGTTTAGGAATGTGCCACCAGAGGGGGTGAGGGAGCATATAATTAGAATGTAGCCTTTTTTGGATGTTGGGATGAATGGACCCCACCCTGATGGAGATGTGATGATACGTACTGAATTTTAGGATTGTATACAAAAAGGGACCTTAATTTTTCTAAATGCTCTGCACAATATTGAGGTACTAAATTTGGTCTTTGGGGCAGATGAGGCTACATTGCCTCAGGGAAAAGTGATGAGCCTTTTTCCCGACCAGCTCAATAGGCTGTGATGCCAGCTATGGAAAGTGCATGTGCTGGTTTGGGCTCCCAGAATGCCCGTCTTGTCAGTGAACAATATATGGACTACTTTTTTACTTGCTGATTAATTATTTTACTTCTGAATAAAATGATATTTTCAAGGAACTACTGTTGTCTGTTTACTAGCTTTGCAAATAGCCTTGATCTTTTTAATTTTTGCCACTAGTGCAAACCAACCTGATGTGCAACATGAGGTGACAATCTCACTTTGAGCTAACTATTATATTGTGCTGTGTCTCAGCTACACACATTTTAGAGTACACTGTCAATGTAACCACAGCAACTTAACAAATATACTGGTATTGAGCATTGAAATAAAAAACCACACATTGTTTTTTTTCGAAAATGTTTTTATCTGTGCACATTCCTGTGCGTTTTTTTATTTTGACAAACAGAACTTGGATAAAAAACACGAACTTACAAAGTTCAACATGAACAAAATATGTCAATTTTAATTTTCTGGATTTCTTATAAACAATTTAAAAACAAAATTGTTGCGTAAAAATCTTTATGTTAATTATTTTTTTTTTTTTTATTATTATTTTTTGATATTTTGTGTGTAATTATTTATTGATAATTTGTTTTATCATTATTTTTTTGGAAATTTTTTCTTTCTTTTTTTTTTTTACAAAATTTTTGAGAAACATTTATATAAAATTTAGGTTTTCATTATTTTTTTTAAATTTTTTTTCATTATTTTTTTATAATTTTTTTGGTCATTCTTTTTTTATAAAATTTTTTTTCATTTTTTTTTTTTAATTTTTTTTCAGTATTTTTTTATTATTTTTTGGGTCAGTATTTTTTTTTTAAATTTTTGTTCATTATTTTTCACAATTTTTCCAAAAATTTTTTTTTTTTTTTTTAACAAACATAAAACAACAATAATTTGGACATAATCATGCAGCAGGAAATGAAGAACATGATAGATGTTTATGGACGTCAAAAGTGTTTAGATTCTACCCAAAACATCTATCATGTCCTTCATTTCCTGCTGCATTGTGTTGAGACGATTTCTCATGGCATCTATTTCGCCATTCCATTGCATGATTTGCGCTATGAGCCTTTGGGCGCTGTCCGATGTAAAATGGTCGGGTGGCTCTTCCACAACCAGAACATCACCTAAAAAAGTTAGAAAAAACATGTATTTAGAAATATGCAGGCATACATAGATTACCTGAAGCTGGGGTGTCAGACACTCACCTGGTGAGGTACACGCTCCCACTTCCCCCACCTCTCTTTCATCAACATGTGTGACGCTGGTGCTGGGTTCAGGTTGGGGGTCCCGGCGAGGTTGGGGGTCCTGTTGACCCTGTTGTCTGCGTCTTTGATTCCCTATGAACAATTAAAAAAAGGTATACTTAGCACACAGATATTTATGGCCCGAAATAGGAATATGAAACATTGCTTTCAAGTGGTGTACAATTGTCTGTTTATGAAGAGAACCAAGTTGAAGACATGAAACCGAGCCCTTTCTTTGATGGTCGTCTCCATCCGGCCTACCCTACCGCATTTGGTTCGCACGCAATATATATGCTTGTTGGTTGTTAACCATTTTATTGCTCTCTCTATGTATTTAATATTGTGAAGTAAAAATTTTGGAATTTAACATTCTTTTCTCTTATTCACCTGGAATACTTTAGCACCGCTATAATCCCCTGTCCCTTTACTCATTGGTTATGAATAAAAAGACCTTTGAGCCCAAATTCAATACTTACCTTTTTGGACCAAGTTTTTATGGTGTCCCACACTAGTGCTCCTGAGTCCAGATGTGTAACCAGCTGCTGAGTGTCCTCTCCTTACATTCCACTGAATCTATTTATCAATTAATTAAAATTTCAAAGACATCTAGACAACAATGTCTTTTAAATTCGTTCAATCACATAAATGATCATGACCAAAACAGTCATAAGCCTATATCAGTTTAAAAAAGTCGTATTTATTGTCAAACGATCACTGTTGGTCTTTACGAACGTTATTTCATACCCGCGAACGTTATTTAACACCTACGAACATTCAGTATAACAGTCAAGAAAAGCACATGGAGAAGCAGGCAAGTGAAGAATCATAAATGGGACACACAAGTACTTACTTTTTCGAAGTTCCTTCCTTATTTTGAGGTACTGGTCTGGCTCCCTGTTTTTCAGGTCAGACCAGCGCTTCCTCAGTTGGTCCTTCTTTCTATGGACCCCAAACTTCCGCTCCAGAGCCTTCACCACATCATTAAGTATTTTGTCCTTGACAAAATTTGGATGGGCATATGGGCCATGTTTCCCATCATAATCTTGTTTTTTTAAGATTCCAACCATCTCCACCATCTCGTCAAATGACATGTTGGTGGCCTTGCATCTCCTCCTGGATCCTGACACATGTGTCTCCGCCATGTTGCTCCTCACTACGCACCGAAGAGATAAGGGGCGGGCAATATTAAAGAAAAAGAACGTCAGGGGCGGAGTTTCAGGCATGCGCCGTCTATGTCAAGTTAACACGCGGTACGAACGAATGCGTCCTGCCGTTCGGGTAGCGGAGTTTTCACGCATAGGTAGTGTATATCAATCGAACGAGCGTGTGATGTAAGATTACGTTCTGTTTGTGTGCGAGACAAAGGCAATCCGAGAGTCCCCGCGAAAAGAAGCTGGTTCTAAATTCTGTCGCTCCCGTTCGTAATTTATAATGACATTTTTTTAAAGTAGAAATGTCATTTTGCTCTATGACTGTTTTAAACAGGGGAAACATGCGCCCCTTTACAGGCATACTATAGACACCCCCCCTAGGTAATAAATTTAAAGGAATATTACACTTTTATTGTTTGACTTTATTCATTATTAAAATCACTGTTAATGAAAAAATTGTGTGTTTGGTAAACTTTTCTGTCCATTCATACATGTCTCCTGGGGCAGGACCCAGGTCACCAAACACTTTTTAGGGCAATACCATGAATATAAGCCTTTCAAATTACCACTTATAATTATTCATGTTCAACTCCCTTAGACTTTAACGGTGTTCACGTGTTAAAATCAATTTTTGGCCTGTTCAAATGTTCTGTTGCAAAACTAACAGGGGGCTGTTGGTCTCATCCCTAATGGCAATTAGCTTGCATATTATGTCTTAAAATTATCACTTTGGAATTCTACCATAGACTTTTAGAGGTTGCCAAATGAGAAAATGTTGTATGGGGCACACTGCAAACAGCCCCCCCCCCCCACAGCTGCCCTACTGTCAATGCAGCGTGACCTGTGACCAATACAGCATGACCTGTGCCCAATACAGCCTGGTCTGCCTGTGCACCATACAGCCCCACCTATGCTGAGGAAGAGGCAAGCTACTAGGATCAGCAGAGGGCGGGATTGGCCACTGTACTAGCTTTCATTAGAATTATCCCATAAAAACAGTGTTATAAAATAATCCACATTTAGACTAAATTATTCCACTAGACAGCGCTAGTGTTGAGCAATTGAAACTTGTGACCAACAAGGCCCTCTGTTGAAGTCAAAGGATATGACGAAACGCGTCAGGGCGTGGCCAATACGACGCCGGAAGTGACGTGTGCGCTCCACCTGGATCACCTGCACAACCAGGAAGTATCGATGTCTTCCTGAGTAGCGGCGCTGACGGCTCTGGGTGAAGTTACACACTACCTGCCTGTTTGATTGCTTGCTTTATATTTTATCTGATGTACGTATATTTATTGAAGGGGGGTTTGTGTCTGTATACAAGGGTTTTGAATCATTAAATAGGATTACGCTATGTGCATCTTTTTTGTTCTTTGATTCATTATGAGCCCTGCTAGCCTGTGACCCTGTTTACTGTGATGATGACAACACACTATCGCTGAAGGCTTTATTACTCCCCTTTTCTGGTGAGTTTAACCCCCTAGGGGGTGAGTGCTTGTCACCGGGTGGATTTTACAAGTGATCGGTGGAAGGTGCATGTGGAGGATTCTCTCTTAAGATTACTTGCAGATTTTCTGTATTACACCCTGGACTTTCATCACTTCCCTTTACAAGGGATTTCTGTTAAAGGACTCTTTTCTGTTATAAGATTGTCCCTATGTGTTGTTGGCCACAAGTTTCAATTGCTCAACACTAGCGCTGTCTAGTGGAATAATTTAGTCTAAATGTGGATTATTTTATAACACTGTTTTTATGTGTATTTTTTACTTTGTTCTTTTGGTATGAGACAGCTGCTGCTTATTAGATTGTCTCTCTGCTTAAACAGACACAGCAGAGTTCAATCATTGACTTTTAGTTTGTAAGTGTTTACTGATGTTTTATGGTAACCATTTTTAATTATTCTTTTTAATTCTATCTACATCTTGGGCTCTTTTGGGTGTTTGGCGCTGAGTAGTGGTTTCTGCAGGCCTGGTGAAACGCTATTTATCTTAACTTATTAGAATTATCCCGTCTTCCCGGAGCTCATCACATAGCCCCACCTCTTGGCCCGACGCCTTTGATGACGTCACATGTCCCGCATTGGATCGGCGTTCTATCAAATGCACTGGCCCAAAAGGTGGAGCTATGTGACGTGAGCCCCGGGAACACTGGAAGTCCTAATGAAAGCTCTTACATCGGGCAATTCAGCTCTGCTGATACGGACAGCTCGCCTCTTCCTCTCCTCTCTCTTCCCCTGGCTGGGAGACTGTGCCGGCGGGGCTCTTATCCTCACTGGGCCCCACTCGGCTGCGGGCCCCGTAGCGCCCGCATGGGTCAATATGGTGGTAGGTACGACCCTGAATGCATAGTAATTTTTGGGGGTATAAAAAGGGAGTCCCATATCAATAGACAGCAGTGGCCAAAAAGGATTAGGACAAGAATGAGAAATGCTGGAGTCAGAATGATCTTCTTTCCTATTTGGACACATTACAAATTATACAGTCATGACATGAAAATTGTTGATGAATGATGTCCAAAAATTAAAATGATGTTGGTTTTACACACACAGGAACTTTAGAGCCAAGAAGAGCCTGGGCCCAGCAGCCAGACAACAACTGAGTGCAGGATCCCTCCCCTGCGTCCTCCCAAAAAAAGGGCCAGGAAGAGCCAACATCTGCATGAGGCCACAGCTGAGTTCTTAACTAGGGCTACTTCTCTGATAAACACAGCACCCGATAGTGCTGAAGGGTTTGCCAGTTTTAATGCTAGTAAGCTCCGTGAGCTTGATGCAGATCAAAGGGAGCTATATGAGGCTCTAATCATCCAGCTCTTCAGCAAGGCCAGGAAACAAGAGCTAACCACTAAATCTCATGTGTGTCATTTGAACAACACTCCTCCACAACAAACCTACCCACCACAGCAAGCCCACCCACCTGAGCAGCATGGTGGTCAGTGGCAAAATCAGCCCCAAGGATCCACAACAAGGCCACTGGTGTGGGGAGTTTAGGGGCTAATAATTTAGCAGGTTGAATTTTTGGATTTCAGTATGATTTAATAAGCTAGATTTGTTTGTTTGATGTGTATCGTTTGCTCTTTTTCTTTTGAAATTATATATTTAAATTGTGAGGACAGAGAACATGTCTAATAATTTTGTAAGTTTATTGATGTTGTGAATGCACAATAAGCAAAATGGCCTTAAAAAAACCATAAAAAGGATTGATATCACTAGAACACAAATCCTAACTAAAATATGTTTGTCTGTACTCTGTCAGTATAACCAGCAAAGCAGATTTATTCTTAAGCCATTAAAAATTCGTGATGGTCCTTGCTTCCGACCATGCGTGTTTGTACTTTGGACTAAAGTCCGATGGTATTTTGGGCACACACGATCGGAGTTTTGTTGACAGAAAGTTTGTCCGTTCGTAGCCAACAAAAGTCCGAATTTTAAAAAAATTGTCCGATGGAGCGTACACACGGTCAGATGTTGCTCCAGAACTGCTAATTTACATGTTTGTTGTCAAAAAGTCCGATCGTGTGTGCGGGCCTTTATATAGCTGGTGTTGACGATTGGTCATGAAGTTTGGACGCGAACGTATTTGACACGAATATTTCCCTTCCGGGTTAAATTATTTTCAAACATGCGCAGTAGCAACCATTCGTTTTTTCACGGACGAAGAACGCATTAAACTTGCAATTTATCGTACGTTCGGCATAAAATTTCCAAACTTGCCGTTCGTTTTTTTTCCACAAAAACGTCACAAACGATTATCGATTTGTGCCCATTAACTTGCCGAAAAATGAACGAAGTGTCTATATGAACGATTTTTCGGCCGATTTTCTGTATAGTGTATGGCCAGCATAAGGCTGGTCATACACTATACAATTTTTTTGTTTAACTTTCCTTTAGATTTACCAAAACCATATAATATGAGGTCAAACCTAAACCCTTTCAATTTGTATCTCATCAGGCAGGCACTTGCACTACATAGTTGAAGTTAAATTTAAAGGAAATTGAATAAGAAAATTGTATAGTGTATAGCCAGCCTTAGGTTGCCACATCATCCCTTTAATCCAGGACACACATTAATTACACAGGTTCTGAGGCTGATTTAATGCAAATAAGGCACCAAGTGAGTTTAATTACCACCTTAATCAGCCACAGAACCTGTGTAATTAAAGTGGATTAAAGGGATGATGTGGCAACCCTACCCAACACCTGCCAGCCTGTCCCCATAATAAATGCCTGTCAGTGCCGATCAGTGCCCACAACAGTGCCCTAAAAGGTGCCAATCATTGCCCCATCAGTAATGCCTGTCAGTGCCCCATCAAAGTGCCAATAAGTGCCACTCAGTAATGCCTGTCAGTAGTTCCTTATTAGTGCTGCCTATTCAGTGCCACCTATCAGTGCCCATCAGTGCCACCTATTAGTGCCCATCGATGCCGTCAGTGCCGCCTATCAATGCCCATCAGTTTTTTATAAATTGTCAGTCTTTTTTTTTTACCACCAAAAGAAAGCTTTATTTGTGGGAATGAAAAAGATAAAAATTTAGTTTGGGTACAGTGTTGCATGACCGCGCAATTGTCGTTCAAAGTGCGACAGTGCTGAAATCTAAAAATTGTGCTGGGCAGGAAGAGGGGAAAGTGCCTGGTATGGAAGCGGTATTAAAGTGCTCCTTTCTTGTTCTTTGTTTCTTATTCGGAATATGTAAATAAATTAGTGTCCATACTCATAGTGCATTTTAAGCAAAATAATTATAGTGTGGGGTTATTTTTCAGGTGTTGGGCTTGGCCCCTAAGTTCCAGTGAAGGGAACTCTTAAGGTGTCAGCATACCAAGACATTTTGGAAAATTTCATGCTACCAACCTTGTGGGCACAGTTTGGAGATGGCCCCTTCCTGTTCCAACCAGTGTGCAAAGCAAGGTCCATAAAGACATGAATGAGCGAGTTTGGGGTGGAGGAACTTGACTGGCCTGCACAGAGACCTGACCTCAACCTGATAGAACACCTTTGGGATGAATTAGAGCGGAGACTGCGAGCCAGCACTTCCCCCCGAGCCCACCCACTTGTGGACACTAGCGAATCAACATTCACTACTGTCTTTCTGCTTCTCCTCCCGGCCAGGAAGCGGGTCCTAAGAACGGATTGGCTGGGAGGAGCAGCTGGGGAAGCCGCCGAAGCCACCTGTGACCTGGATGGGGTAAGTGCAGGGCTGACGAGAAGGCGAGTGAGTGGGGCGGGGTGTTTGTTTGCCGCCCCCCAGGGCCGGCCCTACCATAGGTCCCAGGTGACGCTTTAAGAGGAGCGGCAGCCGGCAACACTGGCGCCGTGTACTGCCCGAGCGTGCAGTGACTTGTCAACATGCTTCACTTGAATCATTGCAGGCAGCATGATGTTGTACTGCTGTGCTGGCCACTGGGAAGCGGAGCTGGGCTTGGGAGCGGAGCGGGGGTGGAGCAGTTCAGACTCCAGGTCACGGAACAGCACAGGCAGGCCGCAGCGCAGCCTGCAGGCTTCCATAGCAGGAGTACCCGCCGGCAACCGCCACTGAGCTGAGTAGCCGTACCTGTCAGGAGGAAGGAGGAGGTCGGATCACAGTCAGCAGCATTGTCTGCAGGAGTCCGAATCCAAGTACTGTAAGTACACACATCACAAGTTGTATGAGACATGAGAGCCTGAGAGGGACTTGCCTTGCCCAGCCCTGATTAAAGTGTGGCATTGTGGGGAGTGGACAGTGGGGAGATTTTTCCTCAGAGATCATGGCCCAGTGTATTTATATATGTATATCTACCAGTGGCGGCCCGTCCATTAAGGGCGCATGGGCGCCGCTCCCTCTATCACACCACCCATCAAATACAGCCACTGTACCCAGCAAATACAGCCACTGTGCCATCAATTACAGCCACTGTACTCATCATATGCAGCCACTGTGCCTAGCAAATACAGCCACTGTGCCCATCAAATACAGCCACTGTGCCATCAATTTGTTCAGGTGGTATTTGTGTACTTCACTAATACGCTGCATTTGATGGCACAGTGGCTGCATTTGATGGGAACAGTGGCTGCAATTGATGGCACAGTGGCTGCAATTAATGGGCACAGTGGCTGCATTTGATGGCACAATGGCTGCAATTGATGGGCACAGTGGCTGCATTTGATGGCACAGTGGCTACATTTGATGGGCACAGTGGCTGCACTTGATGGCACAGTGGCTGCATTTGATGGGCACAGTGGCTGCATTTGATGGGCACAGTGGCTGCAATTGATGGCACAGTGGCTGCAATTGATGGGCACAGTGGCTGCATTTGATGGCACAATGGCTGCAATTGATGGGCACAGTGGCTGCATTTGATGGCACAGTGGCTACATTTGATGGGCACAGTGGCTGCACTTGATGGTACAGTGGCTGCATTTGATGGGCACAGTGACTGCATTTGATGGGCACAGTGGCTGCAATTGATGGCACAGTGGCTGCAATTAATGAGCACAGTGGCTGCATTTGATGGCACAGTGCCTGCATTTGATGGCACAGTGGCTGCAGTTGATGGGCACAGTGGCTGCATTTGATGGGCACAGTGGCTGCATTTGATGGGCATAGTGGCTGCAATTGATGGCACAGTGGCTGCATTTGATGGCACAGTGAGGCTGAAATTGATGGCACAGTGGCTGCCATTGATGGCACAGTGACTACATTTGATGGCCAAGTGAGGCTGCAATTGATGTTTTTTTTCCAGTATTTTTCAGTTTGTTTGCACCCCCCCCAAAAATTTTGAGCACCAGCCGCCACTGATATCTACATGTGATTATCTTTGACCTATAGAGAAACTGATGTAATACCATTTCATTTAGTTTATTAGTGAAGTACTGTACACAATACCACCTGAACACATTTAGTATATATATTTTTTCCTTAGGATTTAGCGCCAACCTATTTCTATATCTATATTATGCCAGTGTATTAAGAAGCTGCTGGTTGTAAGTGATTAAAGTGGTTGTTAAGTCATTTTTCTTCCTACAGTCCCCTGTGTTATATTACAGTATGTGCCCCAGTATTTATAAAAACAATGCCGCTTCATACCTAATTTTAGAGCGCCGATTAGCACTCATTTGACCACCTGCCGCTGATCCGTCAACTATGTAAACAAGGCAGATCGCCCCGTTCTGTGAGAGGGGAAGATGGAGATCTTGTGTTTCTGGAGCTCTGTTTTCCCCCAGTCAAAGCATTCCCTAGGAGCAAACTCAAACCTTTGATCGCCCCTGATGTTAACCCCTTCCCAGCCAGTGTCATTATACAGTGGCAGAATGTAGGGGCCTTTTGGTGGACGTGATTTTTTTTTTTGGGGGGGGGGCATTTCATTCTTGGACCCAGGCAGCACAATGTCTTGGGCCGGCCCTGCAGCCCCCCCAAAAAATGGAGCACCAGGCTCCACTGGATGCCATTAAAGTTCATGTGGTGTAAAGGCAAGCGACCCAATACTTTTGGTAATATAGTGTATCACTGTATGCCAGGGATATGCAATTAGCGGACCTCCAGCTGTTGCAAAACTACAAGTCCCATCATGCCTCTGTCTCTGGGTGTCATGCTTGTGGCTGTCAGAGTCTTGCTATGCCTCATGGGACTTGTAGTTCTGCAACAGCTGGAGGTCCGCTATACAAGTGAAGGAGTAAGAAACATGATAATTCTTGCATTTGAGGATCAATTGCCCCTCATAAGCCATAAATGCTAGAACAGTAAATATTTAAAGCCCAACTCCCAGAAAATGAAAAGTTCTCCCTGGCAATGGGACTACTCATGCACTGCAAGGGTTAATTTCTCATTTCTGTCTAGGGGATAGTGAAAGCACTTTCACTTGTCCGAACCCCTGCTCCCCCTGCAGACAGTATTCCCCAATGCTCAGACAGTGGACTGTCCCTCAGGGTCTTTATGTCCAGTCTAGGGCTATGAGGCCTGCATTAGTAGCTCTGATGACAGTGGAGTGGACTTTTGACCATTGGAATGCAGGGGAGAAGAGGCTTCAGTGACTGATTTAAAGGGGTTGTAAACCCTCGTTTTTTTTTTGTTTTTTTTTAAATAACAAATATGTCATACTTACCTCCACTGTGCAGTTAGTTTTGCACAGAGTGGCCCTAAACCTCATCTTCTGGGGTCCCACGGCGGTGCTAGTGGCTCCTCCCTGCATCAAGTGTCCACATTGGAGAAGCACTCTCCTTGGTGGACACCCGTGCCGGCGAGCTCCCGAGTCCTACATCTGTATCCATTCACACTCAATGCAGGACTTGGCCCTGCCCCCCAGCACCGCGTCATTAGATTTGATTGACAGCAGCGGGAGCCAATAGCCATGCTGCTATCAATCTATCCAATCGGGACACAAGACACCAGCTACAGAAGGTGTGCTCATTCCCAGACAGAGGATGACAGCGTCCAGGTAGAATGCATGAGGGTTTACAACCCCTTTATTAGCATGGAGGAGCATGGAGGAGTAGAGGGTTAGATAATTAAAACTTCTTTCCCCATTTCCCCAGACATAAACAAGTAGTTGACTCTTGCAGTGCAGGTGCAGCCCCATTGCTAGGGAGGATTTTTAGCTTCCCAGAACTCATCTTTAATGTCTGAACACACAGATATAGAACACATTATGGGGCGGATTTGCATCTGTGCTTTGGGACAACACATGGTAAAATGGGTGCTTTACTGCACATTACTGCAATGCACAAAACTGACTGTGGTGTGGTTCAATTCATTTTAAATAGCACCACCAACACATCTTGCTAAGGCACCAAAATGCATGTGTGTATTATGACGTACTACATTAAAAAATGCATAAAGAATGTTAAAACCTGTGATGTAATGCCCAAATGCATATGTATTCACATACAAAATTGTAGTGCTAAGGACTCCATGAGAACCAGAGAAAGTGTAATATAAACCATTCTAGTTCCGGTTCTCGTTAGAATTGGTAGACTGTGCCAATGCTGCCCTCTTCAGACTGGGAAATCTTGAAAACAGACATATACAAAAACTAAAAGGGTGCACTAGTCCTTTGCGCCCCTTCTGTTTTTGTGTATGTCTGTGCTGTAGTATATTGGCAGCTTATTCAAAATTATTAGGCTGCCTTACAGCAATAGCAGGTGTAGTAATGCACAGCAAGTGTTTGTATCAGTCCTAAGTAATATTTGGGCACAATATTACTTAGGACCGATACTAAGTATTATTACTTGCATTTGAAACTCCATTTAGAGTGAATCCTGAAGCAGAAACATACAGTATATATAAAATGCAAAATATATGCATAAAATGCACAATATATATATATATATATATATATATATATATATATATATATATATATACAGTGGGGACGAAAAGTATTCAGACCCCCTTAAATTTTTCACTCTTTGTTATATTGCAGCCATTTGCTAAAATCATTTAAGTTCATTTTTTTCCTCATTAATGTACACACAGCACCCCATATTGACAGAAAAACACAGAATTGTTGACATTTTTGCAGATTTATTAAAAAACAAAAACTGAAATATCACATGGTCCTAAGTATTCAGACCCTTTGCTCAGTATTTAGTAGAAGCACCTTTTTGATCTAATACAGCCATGAGTCTTTTTGGGAAAGATGCAACAAGTTTTTCACACCTGGATTTGGGGATCCTCTGCCATTCCTCCTTGCAGATCCTCTCCAGTTCTGTCAGGTTGGATGGTAAACGTTGGTGGACAGCCATTTTTAGGTCTCTCCAGAGATGCTCAATTGGGTTTAAGTCAGGGCTCTGGCTAGGCCATTTAAGAACAGTCAGGGAGTTGTTGTGAAGCCACTCCTTTGTTATTTGAGCTGTGTGCTTAGGGTCATTGTCTTGTTGGAAGGTAAACCTTTGGCCCAGTCTGAGGTCCTGAGCACTCTGGAGAAGGTTTTCGTCCAGGATATCCCTGTACTTGACCGCATTCATCTTTCCCTCAATTGCAACTAGTCGTCCTGTCCCTGCAGCTGAAAAACACCCCCACAGCATGATGCTGCCACCACCATGCTTCACTGTTGGGACTGCATTGGACAGGTGATGGCAGTGCCTTGTTTTCTCCATACATACTGCTTAGAATTAAGGCCAGAGAATCTTATTTCTCATCATCTTGGAGTTCTTCAGGTGTTTTTTAGCAAACTCCATGCGGGCTTTCATGTGTCTTGCACTGAGGAAAGGCTTCCGTCGGGCCACAGTGATGGTTGACTTTCTACAACTTTCTCTCGACTGCATCTCTGGAGCTCAGTCACAGTGATCTTTGGGTTCTTCTTTAGCTCTCTCACCAAGGCTCTTCTCCCCCCCGATAGCTCAGTTTGGCCAGACGGCCAGCTCTAGGAAGGGTTCTGGTCGTCCCAAATGTCTTCCATTTAAGGATTATGGAGGCCACTGTGCTCTTAGGAACCTTAAGTGCAGCAGAAATTTTTTTGTAACCTTGGCCAGATCTGTGCCTTGCCACAATTCTGTCTCTGAGCTCTTCGGGCAGTTCCGTTGACCTCATGATTCTCATTTGCTCTGACATGCACTGTGAGCTGTAAGGTCTTATATAGACAGGTGTGTGGTTTTCCTAATCAAGTCCAATCAGTATAATCAAACACAACTGGACTCAAATGAAGGTGTAGAACCATCTCAAGGATGATCAGAAGAAATGGACAGTACCTGAGTTAAATATACGAGTGTTACAGCAAAGGGTCTGAGTACTTAGGACCATGTGAAATGTGAGGGTGTACTCACGTTTGTGAGATACTGTGTATATATATGTATATATATATATATATATATATAAGGCCCCTCCACTATCACCCCTCCCATCATACTGCCCTCCACTACCCCCATAATACTGTCCTCCACTACCACCCCTCTCATCATACTGCCCTCCACTACCACCCTCCCATCATACTGCCCTCCACTACCCCCCTCCCTTCATACTGCCCTCCACTACCCCCTCCCATCATACTGCCCTCCACTACCCCCCTCCCATCATACTGCCCTCCACTACCATCCCTCCCATCATACTGCCCTCCACTACACCCCCTCCCATCATACTGCCCTCCACTACACCCCCTCCCATCATACCATCCTACTCTACCCCCCCTCCCATCATACTTCCCTTCACTACCACCTCCCATCATACTGCCCTCCACTACCACCCCCTTCCATCATACTTCCCTCCACTACCACCCCTCCCATTATACTGCCCTCCACTATCCTCCCTCCCATCATACTGCCCTCCACCCCATCATACTGCCCACTGCCACCCCTCCCATCACACTGCCCTCCACTGCCACCCCCTCCCATCATACTGCCCTCCACCCCTCCCATCATACTGACCTCCACTGCCACCCCCTCCCATCATATTGCCCTCCACCCCATCATACTGCCCTCCACTGCCACCCCTCCCATCATACTGCCCTCCACTGCCACCCCCTCCCATCATACTGCCCCCCACCCCATCATACTGCCCTCCACTGCCACCCCTCCCATCAAAAATTCTAAAAAAACTATACAAAATAAAATTGTAAAATTAAAATAAAATGGTAAAAAAATAATAATAAAAAAAAATAACAAAAATTAAAAACTACTGATCCCATCCACTGCCCTACTGATTATGTCCACTGCTCTAGTAACCATGTCCACTGCTCTACTGACCATGTCCACTGCTCTACTGACCATGTCCACTGCCATACTGACAATATCCACTGCCCTACTGACCATGTCCACTGCCCTATTGACCATGTCCACTGCTCTACTGACCATGTCTACTGCTCTACCAGCCATGTTTACTGCTCTACCGACCATGTCCACTGCCCCACTGACCACATCCACTGCCCTACTGACCACATCCACTGCTGTACTGACTGACACTATTCATAGTCCACACTTACACCACTGGCACAACTACCAGCAAAGGTCACACTTGCGACTGGGCCCTGACCTTCTGCCACCATGGCGGCTGCCTAAGACTGCAGAACTGCACAACATGTGAAAGGGATCTGCTGTGGGACCATGAAGGGATTGTGGGATCAGTGGGAAGGGCTCGGAGGGAATGGCCCAGGTCAGGGGGCCCTTCATGGTTTCTTGCACTAGGGCCCTGAAGGTTCTAATTACTCCTCTGCTGCACCCTGTATATAGCTCATCCCAGAACCGTGCACCCTGTATATAGCTCATTTTAGAACCCTGCATCCTGTATATAGCTCATCTCAGAACCCTGCACCCTGTACATAGCTCATCCCAGAACCCTGCACTCTGTACACAGCTCATTCCAGAACCCTGCACTCTGTTCATAGCTCATCCCAGAACCTTGCATTCTGTATGTAATGCACTCCAAACCCTGCATGCTTTTATCCTTTTTTTAAAATGAATGTGCTGGGGTTTGTATGTATCCATGAGACTCTTACTTGCAGAACAATAATAAAAGCATATTTTATAGGCACAAGGAAGCCCGAGTTTTGTTTAATGATGCCCCTTAAACTCCTCTCACTGTCAGAAGTTTGACCACGCACTCATTTTCCGCGGCGCGCTATGCAAGGTTACTTCCCTCCTCAAGTGTCCCTCATTCTAAAGTTCAAAAGTTGGGAGGTATGAACACAGTACAGCCATAACAAAGTCAGCACCCAACAGCCATGTGACACACTGACAGAGGCGAGCACCTGCTGTGCGAATGATTATCCTAATGCTAAAGATCATAAGGCACAGTGAGAGGGTACTTTACACTTGCATTTGGGGGGGGGAGTAAAAACGAGCAGCTAAACCATGTGTGTGTATTGGGTTTCATGTGCAAATAATACCAGCAGCTCTGAAGCCGCCCGATCACTTCCACAACCGCTGCACTGTAACCGCTACACCCCCACTTGAAGATAAAACTGCATTTTGTTTTGAGGCAGTGTCAGTGGATGGGCCGGGGTGGGGTGGAAGCGGTAGGCTGTACAAGGCCCCGTGATTTCTAACAGTGGCCCTGGTCATGCCTTAAAGTACAGTGTAACTCATTGCAAATGCACCTATTGCTTAAGTTTAATCACCCCAATCCCACATATACCTGTATATACATACACATATATATATATACATATATATATATATTATACAGTATACTGTGTATATATACAGTATATATATATATATATATATATATATATATATATATATATATATATATATATATATATATATTGGTGAGCAGCCTGAACATTGTCCAAGGAAAATACAATCCAAGTAGAAGAACAAGTCATATGAGGCTGACACACAAATGCAAATGCTAAACGAGCATTACACCAGTCAGAATAACTAACATATATTAGTTTGGGAATGCTGTTGGCAACTATGGGTCAGCAAGAAACTCTATATACCCTGGACATACTACACATGTTCTGTGGCTGTGACATAGGTCACAGGGTGGTAAAGTGTTTTATCAGACTTCGTAAACGGGAAATATGATGTTGTGCTGGACTTAAAATGCAAAGTCACATAAGTGGTCATCTGGGGTCACATCTAGTTTACATCTAATGTATTCTGATAGTTTTGTTTCTAAAATTGATATGTTACTTGTATATTTATTTATTTCAGGTACTTATATAGCGCTGTCAATTTACGCAACGCTTAACATATACTGTATATTTTACATTCACATCAGTCTCTGCCCTCAAGGAGCAATCAAAGGTCCCCAAGTGCCCTTTCACTCTGGCACCGCTCCGCGTTAGCGGTAAAGCACCGCTACTTTTAGCGGCGATTTACCATAGTTTTAGCAGCGCTTTTCGGCTGCTAGCGGGCCACTTTTAACCCCCGCTAGCAACCGAAAAAAGGGTTAAATGCGTCCGAAAAGCGCCTCTGCTGAAGCACTTTTCAGGAGCTTTTCAGGCGCTTTGACAGCGCTGCACATTCATTTCAAAGATGCTGCTTGCAGGACTTTTTCTAACGTCCTGCAGGCGCATGGCTCCAGTATGAAAGCACTCGGGCTCTCACACTGGGGCTGCAGGGGAGGCATTTTGCAGGCGCTATCTTTAGCCCTTTAGTGCCCGAAAAACGCCTCCAGTGTGAAGGGGGTCTAAAGCTGATAGCTAGAATTTTAAATGGAAATTCTTGAGGAAAGAAGGTTGTAAGAAAGTTTGTTTGTTCTTCTAATTATTAGTTGGTCGCATTGACGTTTGGTTTTGACTGCAGTGATGGGAAAATTTGAAGGGGCAGGATGGAATTTTTTTCTCAAACGAACGAATATCTGCATGCTATACTTTTTTTTAACACACACCACAGGTGTGAACTGTTATGAAAGGGAACAAGAAATTGTCTTGCAATGAGACTGCACTGGGCAAGGCTTCCCAAAGCACCTCCAAGCATAATATTTGCCTACTGTGTATTTTTAATCATTGCTGGCCCTGCCTCCTGTGTGTTTCTGTGCCTACCCCTTGGTCTCTATGGTATGAATTTCATCAGTATCTTTTTTCCACTGTCTCCATTTTTACTCCTTTTTCTGTATTTTGTCTAATTCCAGCAGTCTTTAAGGACCGGTACACACTGGTATCACATAGCAATGTGGCACATGTTTCTCTGCAATTCCTGTGCATTCCCATGTGCAATTTTGCAGCCCATTCATTTCAATGGGCTGAAAATTGCACTAGAATGTAGTAAAATTAGTGCATGCACTTCTTTTAAAAATGTGCTTGCAATCTGCATTTAGAGTGCCGTTAACAATACATTGGCAACCGCAGCAGATCACAAAGGCTGTGCATTCGAGAGCGATGCAGGAAACATATTTGGAATGCTCCTTTCCTGCACCATTTCTGTTGTAAACTGGCCCCAAGTGCTCTTCTTCAGAGATTGCTGGTATATTCTCTGCCATTTGTTTGCACCCGTCTGTTGGTCTTATTATAGCTTAGTTTGACTGTTTTGTCTACTTTAACATACTGAGGTCTATTATTCGTGTCTGACTTTGGCCGTCAAGTACTGTGTGCTTGTCCTGTCTGACAATTTTTTTTGTGTATTTTGTGCATCTTTGTTTCTTTGCTGTGCTTTCTTTTGCCTTCTCTGTGTTGCTTTGTTCCATTGTTTTGTTTCTATGCCCTCACTGGATCTCTTTACCTTAAGCATGTTCACTGACTCGGTTAAATTGGTGATAGGCAACTCCTATCCTCATATTGATTAGTGGTTCCAAATTAATAATAACTACTGCACTAGGGAACAGACACAAAAGATACGCTCAGCATCTTTCCAAATAACTGTTCTGCTTTATTATGACGCAAGAAGGTTTTTATACACATGATTACGTAGGTATCACATTAATATTACAATTGTACGTTTATGGTAACAAGGGGCGTTACATAAGCAGGCTAATTCTAATCAGGACTCGAAAGAATGTAAACATGTACTGAAAACATTATTAGTGCTGTGTGCACAGTGAGGGCAGTGTGCAATACATACAAAATAGAATACAATTATTTACAGAACATACAAATTTCCATTGCATTCACTTTGACTTTATTTGATTTTATTTTGTTTGTCTGTCTGTTTTCTTTCCTCTAGTGAGTTGTAAGTTCTAGGTACATCCAAAAACTGCAGAGTTATTACTGGTTGTAGAGGTAGCTGAAGCAAGCCAAGGAGGTATCTTGACTGAAAAACTACTTGATTAAGTGCTAGACCAGTCATCTGCTTGTAAAGTACATCCTGCAATCCAGGATTATCCACATCTAACTTCAATCCTGACTTCACATTTTCTATTATCTTTTATGAACACTGTCCCATTGTGACCATAAGGGAGGAAACTGCAGCCCACAGCATGCCCGGCTAAAGGGGAGAGGGGGGGGGGGAGAGGGAGAGGGAGAGAGACCAGAAAAGCTTTAGGTGAAGTACACCCAGGACTCCAGAGGGAGAGGAAAGTGCTGAGGGAACACCATCAGAGAGAGAGAACCCCGCTGCCCTGCGCCACCAGAGGAAAAGCCACACAGCCTAGCACCATCCCTGGTGAAGAAAGGAATGAAGTCATTGCCAGAATACAGATTCAGGCGCTACCGAGCGGCGTCGCCACGGGCAACCCTAAGTGAGCTGACTCCTGATCAGAGGAACCGTTGTTGCCATATCTCCGGGTCTGCTGAGAGGGCCATTTGGCCATTATCTACAACCATCTATAGGAACTGCAGTCTCTGACTGTCTCCTGTACTATGTTTGCGGTCTCTGACCCTCTCCTGTACTATGTCCGCGGTCTCTGACCCTCTCCTGTAGTATGTCCACAGTCTCTGACCATCTCCTGTAGTATGTCCGCAGTCTCTGACGATGTCCTGTACTACGTCTGCAGTCTCTGACCGTCTCCGCTAGTATGTCTGCAGTCTCTGACCGTCTCCGCTAGTACAGTACGCAACACACAGCCATTAACGTCAAAACCACTGGCAACACAAGTGAGTACACCCCTAAGTGAAAATGTCCAAATTGGGCCCAATTAATCATTTTCCCTCCCCGGAACTCCATGCCCAAGAGGGTTAGGGGAGTGCTGGAAAATACCGGTGGTCACACAAAATATTGACACTTTGGGTCCAATTTGGACATTTTCACTTAGGGGTGTACTCACTTTTGTCGCCAGCGGTTTAGACATTAAGGGCTTTGTGTTGAGTTATTTTGAAGGGACAGCAAATTTACACTATACAAGCTGTACACTTACTACTTTACATTGTAGCAAAATGTCATTTCTTCAGTGTTGTCACACGAAAAGATATAATAAAATATTTACAAAAATATGAGGGGGTGTACTCACTTTTGTGAGATACTGTATATATACATATATATACATACACATACTCACGCGCGCACACACACACACACAATAATATCCTAATAAATCCAAAAGATAAAAATGAATAAATAAAGCACTGTGTGTGAATGAGGTCTTGGGGCACATTCACATGACTTCTGAGACAGATAAAGGGACTGAGAATATTAATTCCTCAGTCCCTTTCTGTGCAGCCTCAGCTGCACTGCACATTGATTGAACAGAAGACTATGTACAGAGGCTCCTGTTCATTCACAAACTGAGGCATAGTTAACTGTTTACTATGCTTCAGTTATGAATAAGCAGAGAGAGTGATCGATACTGATCACTCACTGTGTTCATTCACAAAAGGAAAGGGCTGGTAAATATGACATTTACCATCTACTTCCCCCGCTCTCCATCCTGCAGATACCCCCCCCCCCCCCCTCATTCCCTTTCGTGCCTGCAGCAGCCGGCAAGAGAGGAGTGGAGGGAAGCTGGTCTTCAGCTGCTGCAGGAAGGGACACACAACGGGATCAGTTCTTCTAAGAGACCCCCCCCACCACCACATCGATCACCCCCTCTCCTGCCCACATCCGAATCACATGCTGCCTGGCCCTCCTGGAGCCAGTGGCACATGGGGTGATCAGTGTGTGCTCAGACACAACTGGCACACCTCGCACACACGCCTAAGATGTCAGCTCAACAAGCAAGTTATGCAGAAGCAGAGCAATAGCTAGCGGTAGGTATTTGTGAAAGAAGAGATGCTTAATTTTCTCCCTGTCTGCTAACTGGTATATAAGGATGGAAGAATTGACAGCAGCTCATTGTACAATTACTATACAATCCTGGATCTCTAAGTTTATGGGAGAAGGAGTTGTGTTATCTTGACCCGCTCAAACAAGACAGCTGAAGACTCCTGACCCGGAAGAATCTTAGGAGAAGGTAGACATGATGGAGCAACAAAGGGGAGCCAAGCCATTGCAGAGCTGGTGGGGTCCCTTGGCAGGTAAGTCTGCCATAATATGTTGTCCAAGCTTGCACATTATAGCTAAAGACCATCCACCAAAATGCAGACTTTAGTCTACTTTAAAGACGTAATACAATGAGAGCCCAATGGTTGTTTCACTGAACAACACAAAACACCCAGACCAATGGACAATGAAAACCTTTGGATAAAGTTCTTTACAACTTCCACAACTCACAGCCTTAGACCTTTTTACACTACGACCACAAATAGAATTTACACACTCTGGCACAGTCACAAGTTGAGCACTCATATGCAGGAATTTCATATTTAGGTAATGTAACTGCCCGCTTATTCCGCTTCCAGACATTATTAAAGACAACCCACTCCTGAAATAATTAGCCTACCATATATACTCGAGTATAAGTCGTTCCGAGTATAAGTGGAGGCCCTAATTTACCACAAGAAAATGGGAAAAACATATTGACCCGAGTATAAGACGAGGGTGAGAAATGCACAGCTACTGTAAGTGGAAAAGAGGGTCAACAATGCCCATTTGCATGCTTCACTGTGCCCATTTCCATGCCTCACTGTGCCCATTTGCAGCCATAGGTCCCCTGGACTTCAAACTCGATGGTTAAGGGTTCCTAGATGCCCCCTAGCTGCAGCCAAAATTTGGGGTCTCTGAACCCAAAGGGTCCCGAAATGACATTGCTGCAGGTGGACACAGTTGACCAAATTTGGGGCCCCGTATCTCTGGGCCACTTAGTGCTAAGAACCCCAAATTTGGTGTGCAAACCCAGTGGAACTAGCACCATAACATTTCTAAAGCTGGGGTTTCTAGCACTAAGTGCCCCCCAAAAATTAGTTCAGAAAATGTCAAGCACTTTTCTGCAGCAGAGAATGACATTTTCCGAACTGGTTTGGGGCCCCGTATCTCAGGGCCACTTGGTGCTAGGAACCCCAGCTTTGGATATGTTATGGTACCAGGTCCACTGGGTTTGCACACCAAATTTGGGGTTCCTAGCACTAAGTGGCCCTGAGATATGGGGCCCCAAAGTCATTTAAGAAAATGTCAAGCACTTTTCTGCAGCAGAGAATGACATTTTCCGAACCGATTTTAGGGCCCCGTATCTCGGGGCCACTTAGTGCTAGGAACTTCAGCTTTGGATATGTTGTGGTTCCACTGGGTTTGCACGCCAAATTTGGGGTTCCTAGCTCCAAGTGGCCCTGAGATACGGGGCCCCAAAGTCGGTTTGGAAAATGAAGTTTTTTGCTGCAGAAAAGTGCTTGACTCGAGTATAAGTCGAGGGGGGCACTTTCAGCACAAAAAAATGTGCTGAAAAATTCGACTTATACTCGGGTATATACGGTAATTTGTATTTTATCCTTATTTAAAGCCCTGCATTTCTATTATTGCCATATTGATTTAAGTCCTAAATATTTTTGATGCAAAAATTGGGACAGAGGGAACTGTTCTCCTCTTTTCATAAAAGCAGTCTACTGAAAGATAAATGTGTGGTGCTGCCAAACTTGTATCTTCTGGAAGTAGATGTTAGCTAGCTAGTCATAGCTAGCTGAGTTCAGACTAAGTGTACACATGTGTTTAACATAGGATCCATGTGCAACAGCAACATTTCCTAGAATTAATACTTGAACTGTATTTCAGCAAAAAGTACATTTAAGAAGCCGTTGCGGTGTAAAATAGCAGAGGTATCACCGTTTTCATATGCCTCCATTGCAATATTAATCCAATAGACTTATTGTACATGCCTTTCATAGTTAAATGCTCCAACATTGTGGTGGAGTAAAGAGTGAATGGAGCTGGAATCATTACAGTTACATTTTGACAGACAAATTAAGCAGGGTATATATTCTGGGTGCTTATAAATGATTGAAATACCCTTATCTTGATAAAAGAATTATACTACATAAATTGCCACTATTCCCTTTAAAAACAGCTTCAGACATTAAAGAGGAACTGCAGTCTGCTCACATAATTTGTAATAAAAACATCTTTGCCATTCTAAAGCTTCCCTCTAACCAATTTGCATATTATTTTATATATACTGTGATTCTGTACTTGCCAAATAAGCTGCAGAAATCTCCCTCCACTGAGTCTGGCTGCAATCATTTTAACTGTGGGCAGCTGAAGCTGCTGCCTGTTCACTTCCTGGATTTACACAGACACACAGAGGCACACCTCCAGCTCTGCAACTCTCATTGGCCCTCTTATGACTCGGCCCCCTCCCTTCCTGGCAAACGAGAGAGAGACAGAGAGAGAGCTGTGCATGATGTCATAGGCCTAGGCTTTTTTCCAGACAAGAAACAGGAAGTGGGCTGTATAAGGTATTTACTGGCAGAAAAAAAATGTTTACTATCCAAAGTTAAAACAACAAGGGCAGAGGATTTAATAGATAGAAAGATGAAAAAATGACTGAAGTTCCGCTTTAAGAAGTATGGCAGTAATGCATATGTAAAAAGGAAACGCTCTGTGCTTTTATATTTTGTGGGTTGTCTTTGAGCAATACTTTTTTCTTTTCTGTATTCATGCCAATGTAAATGTGTTTCCTTGACTAATTTGTTTATAAAATCTGTACGAAATCTAAGGACACCTGGTGAGTAAAATCTCTTAATCACACTATCAGTCTTTAAAATATCATCTGAATGTTTGCTCTGAAGCTGGATTATGCCTGTAGTTGGCCCTCAGGTACTGTTCCCCACTGGAGCCCCTTCTCAGTCCTCCCCACCATGGTCTCAGCACACTGCACTGTGAGCCACCCCAGCTTTCTGTCCCTTTGTTCCAGTAGCCCCGTAAGGAAAAGAAATGTGTATTGGTAATAGCCTGTGTGGACAGGTGTTGGTTTGCTTTAACCCACTTTAAGTCGGTCAAACGCAAGTCAAAGGAAAGTCAACTGCAGGTCCTATGTAGCCGTCAATCTGAAATGGATGTCAAACTGATGCCATTGACACAGCCCTGAAGCCTGTCAACACAGACAATAGGAGACAAGAGAGGATATTAAAAAAAACAGCTAAATTATCCCCTGGCGGCACTTTAAGTGAGCTCTAATACCCAGAAGGCACTTATGCATTAAAAGTATGATAACTAGAAAATTTCTTGTTACCCACAGCAACCAGTCACCTCCCACATGGAATTTCCTGCAGTCCAGAGTTGAAAACGAAACAAGGATTCTGAGTGGTTGCATGGGGCCAGAAAAAAAAATTCCTTTTTGAATTCTTCTTATACATAGGACCTTTATGGGCCTTAGGCACAGTGCCTAAATGTGCTTACCTGCCAGTCTTTGTTTGTCCTGTATTAGCAGAGAGTCTCCATAGTTTAAATGATTCCAAAGTGTTATTAACCAATTTGATTGCTTGTTTTAAACATTAAACAACTAAATATTTTAAATATATTGAACTATTGTTCATAAATGTTTTGTATGCACTGTTAATGGTCTGAAGAAGGATATACAATAGAAGGTACCTGTATATGATGCTCAGTGTTGTATATAAACTGATGAACAAAAAGAACTCTCTGTAGAGTAATTTATAAATGCTGCCTCTCCATTTCAGCAGTAACCGGTGAAAACCAAAGAACGTAGCATTAGCTACTTTACTGGAATACGTGACTGTCATCTCGGCATATTCCTCCTGAAAGCTGTAATACATAAATGCAATGTATTTTAATTATACTATATCACAAATGGATGGTCAATACAATGAGTTATGAGTTATTGTAATTCAAGCCAAAAACTATTTTTAGATGTCAGGTTTTACTGCAATGCGGGCCCCATTACAGAGGTTTTACCCCAAGTTCCTGTCCATTTGAAAACAATTTCAACAGTAAGATAAAATCTGCAACAAGGGCACAAAAAAAAGGCCACAGAAATAAAAATCTGACAGGCGTTCTAGCCTCCCCCTACCCTACTAAGAAAAATGCATTTTTATTTCTGCCTGTGCTGCCACTGAAAGGGTAAATCTCTAACAGGCTTGACACACTTAAATATAAAACAAAGTCAAGTGCAAGGATAATTGTCCCAACACATCAAAATAAATCTAAATATACATTTAAAGGAAAAAAAATCATTCAATCCCATATACACAATCCTACACCCACAGTTGATCCAGAGGAAGGCGTAAAAACCCTAGCAAAGCATGATCCAATTTGTTACAGCAGGGGAAAAATTCCTTCCTGATCCCCGAGAGGCAATCGGATTTTCCCTGGATCAACTTTACCTATAAATGTTAGTACCCAGGTATATTATGTACATTTAGAAAAGAATCCAAGCCTTTTTAAAGCAATCTACTGAGCTGGCCAGAACCACCTCTGGAGGAGGTCTATTTCACATTTTCACAGCTCTGACTGTGAAGAAATATTTCCATGTTTGGAGATGAAATCTCTCTCCTTTAGATGTAAAGAGTGCCCCCTTGTCCTCTGTGATGATTTAAAGTGAATAACTCAACACCAAGTTCTCTATATGGACCCCTTATGTATTTGTACACATTGATCATATCCCCCCTTGAAGCGGAGTTCCACACAAAAATGGAACTTCTGCTTTTCGGGAACCCTCCCCCCTCTCCGGTGTCACATTTGGCACCTTTCAGGGGGGAGGGGGGTGCAGATACCTGTATAAGACAGGTAGATTCCCGCGGGGGTCTACGCCACTTCCCGCCCCCCCCGCGCTGTCTGCTGGGAGACACATGAATCCCAGAGACAGCAGGGATCATTCGGATTGCGCAGCGTGACTCGCACGTGCGCAGTAGGGAACCAGGGAGTTAAGCCGCAAGGCTTCACTTCCTGATTCCCTTAACAAATATGGTGGGAGGGACGGTTCGGCCTCGGGTGCCGACTTCGCGGCACCCTGGACAGGTAAGTGTCCTTATTTTAAAAGTCAGCAGCTGCAGTATTTGTAGCTGCTGACTTTTAAAAAAAAATTCATTTCCCCTACGCAATAAAGTGCGTTGCACTGTATGTTCTGACATCTTTCTATTGGAACCAGCATGGATTTTTTTTAGCAATTTGGGCTACTGTAGCTCTTCTATTGGATAAGACTACACAGGCCAGCCTTCGCTGGTGTCAATATATCCATGCTGCCAAGCGCACAATAAACATAAATAGATACTTTAAACCTATGTGCTGTTTGTGGGACCACTCTGCTATAGGTACTGGTAACTTATGTGCTCACCCTGTTCTGAGTTTATTGTATCACAGGTTTGTTTTTTTTCACATTCAGCACATTTCTTATGTGATTTTACACTAGGTTCATGTCTGTTTTGGGGCCTGTTCCTTGATCTACCATACATCTCTGGTGCTGCAGGTTGCTCTGCAGGGCCACCCCTGTATTTTTTCCTATATTTTATATTTAACTGTCCATCATTTTCTCCTATCCCAGCCTTGATTCAGCTTGGACGGACATCTTGCTATGGCTGCATGATGTTTTGTAATGCCTTTTTCTTGTCTCTGACACTTGCCATTAGTGCCAGGGTTTGGCTCCATCCTTCATCTAGGCCCATTTTGTATGTAATACTTTGTTATTGTTTTGTGTTTTCTATTTGCCCACCATTCTTCTAGCTGACATTTGCACTTGATGATGCCATCACATGTGGGTTGTAATGATGAGAGGGATGTTTAGGCTATATATGTTGTTTTGTTTAACTTCACAGATGTCCTGAGAAAAAATGCTTGTACTGTACCTTGTTGAAATGTCAAATTCACCTTTCAAGCCCCAGGGGTGCTGCCTTATCTTTTCATTACCATTTGTATATATACACTATTGTGCACATGTTTTAGGCACGTGTGAAAAAAATGCTGTAAACAATAATGTTTTCAGAAATAGAAGTGTTACTAGTTTATTTTATCAATTAACAAAATGGAAAGTAAATGAAGAGAAATCAAAATCAAATAAATATTTGTTATGACCACCCTTTGCCTTCAAAACAGCATCAATTCTTCTAAGTACACCTGCATACACTTTCTGAAGGAACTCCACTGGTAGGTTGTTCCAAACATCTCGGAGAACTAACCACAGATCGTCTGTGGATGTAGTGCTGCCTCAGATCCTTCTGTCTCTTCATGTAATTCCAGACAGACTCGATGATGTTGGGATCATGGCTCTGTGGGGGCCAAACCATCACTTTCAAGACCCTGGTTCTTTTTTCAGAATAAATATGGGGCCAGTCACATGCCTCCTTGAAGATATGGCATGATGGATAAGTATCTGCCTCTATTTCTCAGCATTGAGGACCATTGCTCCTGACCAAATCTCCAACTCTATTTGCAGAAATGCAGCCCCAAACTTGCAAAGAACCGCCACCGTCTGGCTGCGGCAAAAAAAAAGCTCACATTGGAGCCAGCAAGGATGGTAATAATGCAGTATTTATTGCATCGTGAGCATCACATACATTGCACACAAAACAAACAGACTGATATATCAATGAAAAATCATAGTTCTTAATGACATTAGCTATATGTTTGGGGTCGTTGTCCTACTGCAGAATACATTTAGGGCCAATCACACGCCTCCCTGATGGTATGGCATAATGGATAAGTATCTGCCTGTATTTCGCAGCATTGAGGACACCATTGATCGGGCAACATTGCAGACCGTAGATTCAGTGGTCGGCCAAGGAAACTTAACCCCTTGGCGCCTAAGGGTAAAACAAGTTTTAATGTCTAAGCACAATTTTGCAACTATGACATGTGTTAGTAAAACCATACATATCATCACATCTACTTTGTGCATCCAGTTGGATTATATCTTTTCAGGACAAATTGGGCTTTTATTTGGTAATAAATGGTAATAGAAAACTGGCCCAAAATAGTAAATATATATATATATATAAATTTAAATGTAGCTGTATATTTCTTGTACCTACCATAACCTACCACCAAATTACAACCCAAAATAAATTCTCCTGCTTCTGACGATCGCAGCAATACCACACAGGTGTATATTATTTGTTGTTTGTACCCGTAGCACAGCCCAGAAATAATAGTGCACATTTTACTTGGATTTTTTTTTATCCTATCTAAAACACATTTACACTAACTGACACTGATACTAATTAAAAAAATATTTTTTTAATCCTGCCCAAAATATACTGACCATGACCTAAATACTAACCCTGGCGCTCACCTAGATAAAATCTTGTTTTTTTTAACTTTTTTTACACACAGCTGTTTGTTTATCTCACTCTGCAAGGGGAGAGAGAGAGAGAGAGAGAGAGAGAGAGAGAGAGAGAGAGAGAGAGAGAGAGAGAGAGAGAGAGAGAGAGAGAGAGAGAGAGAGATACAATGTATCTTTTCTCTCCAATCACAGAGAGAGAAACACAGCGGCGCGCTCCCAGCACAAAGACAGATACGCACATATCTGGAAAAAAGGCCAGTCCACTGAGATCGCATATATGTGTAGAGTTGGTGTGAAGGGATTAAGGCAGCAGATGAAAGACACATCATGTTTACTTTCCTTCAACATCAGAAGATGTCCAGCAGCGCCAGCAGCACAAAAATAGTAGAAACCAGTGGGACCCAGGTACACCTATCTACTGTCCAGAGAAGTAGTCTATATGGAAGAATTGCGGCCAAAAAGCCATACCTCTGATGTCGAAACATGGCTAAGCTACTCAACTATGCACGGAAACATAGGAACTGGGGTGCAGAAAAATGGCAGCAGGTGCTCTGGAATGATGAGTGAACATTTTAAATATTTGGCTATAGCAGGAGGCAGTTTATTTTAACAGTGAAGCGTGGTGCAAGCTTGCGGCTGCATTTCTGCAAATGGAGTTGGAGATTTGGTCAGGATAAATGGTGTCCTCAATACTGAGAAATACAGGCAAATTTATTCTGCAGCAGGACAATGACTCTGAACATTCAGGGAAGAACAAGGAGTCCTGGAAGTGATGATTTGTCCCCCACAAAGCCCCGATCTCAACATCAAGTTTGTCTGGGATTATATGAAGAGACAGAAGGATTTAAGGCAGCCTATATAAACAGATGATCTGTGGTTAGTTCTACAAGATGTTTGGAACAACCTACTTGTCGAGTTTCTGTGTGGAAATGTACCTAGAAGAATTGAAGCAGTTTTGAAGGCAAAAGGTGGTCACAGCAAATATTGATTTGATTTTTTTTTTCCATTCATTTTTTTACCACACAAATCTCTTCTGTTCATTTACTTTTTCTATTACTCATTTTGTTAATTTATAAAAATAAACTAGTAACACTTCTATTTCTGAAAGCATACTTAATTTATAGCATTGTCCCACACTTTCCTAAAACTGTACTGTATAGTACTGTAGTAATTTATACTGTATATATACAGTACCTCACAAAAGTGAGTACAACCCTCATATTTTTGTAAATATGTTATTATATCTTTTCATGTGACAACACTGAGGAAATGACACTTTGCTACAAAGTAAACTAGTGAGTGTACAGCTTGTATAACCGTATAAATTTGCTGTTCCCTCAAAATAGCTTAACACACAGCCATTAATGTCTAAACCGCTGGCAACAAAAGTGAGTACATCCCTAAGTGAAAATGTCCAAATTGGGCCCAAAGTGTCAATATTATTTTCCAGCACTGCCTTGACCCTCTTGGGCATGGAGTTCACAAGAGCTTCACAGGTTGCCACTGGAGTCCTTTTCCACTCCTCCATGATGACATCACAGAGCTGGTGGATGTAGAGACCTTGCACTCCTCCACCTTCCGTTTGAGGATGCCTCACAGATGCTCAATAGGGTTTAGGTCTGGAGACATGCTTGGCCAGTCCATCACCTTTACCCTCAGCTTCTTTAGCAAGGCAGTGGTCATCTTGGAGGGGTTTTTGGGGTCGTTATCATGTTGGAATACTGCCCTGTGGCCCAGTCTCCGAAGAGAGGGGATCATGCTCTGCTGCAGGATGTCACAGTACATGTTGGCATTCATGGTTCCCTCAATGAACTGTAGCTCCCCAGTGCCGGCAGCACTTATGCAGCCCCAGACCATGACACTCCCACCACCATGCTTGACTGTAGGCAAGACACACTTGTCTTTGTATTCCTCACCTGGTTGCCGCCACACACGCTTGACACCATCTGAACCAAATAATCTTATCTTGGTCTCATCTGACAACAGGACATGGTTCCATAAATCCATGTCCTTAGTCTGCTTGTCTTCAGCAAACTGCGGGTTTTCTTGTGCATCATCTTTAGAAGAGGTTTTCTTCTGGGACTACAGCCATGCAGACCAGTTTGATGCAGTGTGCGGCGTATGGTCTGAGCACTGACAGGCTGACCCCCCCACCCCTTCAGCCTCTGCAGCAATGCTGGCAGCACTCATACGTCTATTTCCCAAAGACAACCTCTGGATATGATGCTGAGAACGTGCACTCAACTTCTTTGGTCGACCATGGCGAGGCCTGTTCTGAATGGAACCTGTCCTGTTAAACCGCTGTATGGTCTTGGCCACCATGCTGCAGCTCAGTTTCAGGATCTTGGCAATCTTCTTATAGCCTCAGCCATCTTTATGTAGAACAACAATTTTTATTTCAGATCCTCAGGGAGTTCTTTGTCATGAGGTGCCATGTTGAACTTCCAGTGACCAGTATGAGAGAGTGAGAGTGATAACACCATATTTTACACACCTGCTCCCCATTCACACCTGAGACCTTTGTAACATTAATGCCCTGTACACGCGGTCGGACATTCAGACAACAAAATCCATGGATTTTTTTCCAAACTTGTCTTGCATACACACGGTCACACAAAGTTGTAGGAAAATCCGATCATTCTGAACGCAGTGACGTAAAACACGTACATCGGGACCATAAACGGGGCAGTAGCCAATAGCTTTCGTCTCTTAATTTATTCTGAGCATGCGTGGCACTTTGTGCATCGGATTTGTGTACACACGATCGGAATTTCCGACAATGGATTTTGTTGTCGGAAAATTTTATAGCAAGCTCTCAAACTTTGTGTGTCGGAAATTCCTATGGCAAATGTGTGATGGAGCCCACACACGGTCGGAATTTCCGACAACAAGGTCCTATCACACATTTTCCATCAGAAAATCCTATCGTGTGTACAGGGCATTATGAGTCACATGACACCGGGGAGGGAAAATGGCTAATTGGACCCAATTTGGACATTTTCACTTAGGGGTGTACTCACTTTTGTTACCAGTGGTTTAGACATTAATGGCTGTGTGTTGAGTTATTTTGAGGGGACAGAAAATTTACACTGTTATACAAACTGTACACTCACTACTTTACATTGTAGCAAAGTGTCATTTCTTCAGTGTTGTCACATGAAAAGATATAATAAAGTATTTACAAAAATGCAAGGGGTGTACTCACTTTTGTGAGATACTGTACATATACAGTATATGTTTTCCATGGTCTGTTGTGAAATTGCACATTAGAACAATACTACAAAATGAAAAATGAATCTTCTATTAACACGTTTTGTGTTAATTAGAACTCTGTAATAACATAGAGTGTCTGCACATGAAGCTGACCAGACTATTTAAAAGGTTATCTTTAACTGCTTGCTGAACGCCGGCTGTCAATTGACGGCCAGGCGGGGCAGCTCTCCTTGTGGGTGGGCGTCATATGACGGCCTCGCTTTCCCGGCCCACCAGGATCTGCAAAAAATAAAAACCGCAGAGGTGATCCAATACCACCAAAAGAAAGCTCTATTTGTGGGGAAAAAATGATAACAATTTCATATGGGTACAGTGTTGTATGACCGCGCAATTGTCATTCAAAGTGCGACAGCGCTGAAAGCTGAAAAATGGCTTGGGCAGGAAGGGGGTGAAAATGCACTGTATTGAGGTGGTTAAAAAGATCTGTAATAAAACAACAGTCCTTGAACATCATAACCCAAACAAAAGAAACCAGAAGGAACAGTTTGTACATGTCATTGCATGATTATGTACATGCTACTCAGATATAAAATAACATGATTCTTAACTTAGCTCAACTCAACACTTATTTTATCACCTGTGATTATATGTAAATTTTCATTAATTTTCATTCTTGCATGTAAAAATTAAAGCATAATAACCAAGCAGTGAATGCTGCAAACTATTTAAATCTGACCACAGCTCAGCATGTGAGATGTGTACCATTAGTATATAGCACAATCATTATTATAATATGATATTAAACAACATAAAAAGTTTATTCTGTGACCTTTGGAGATATTTATAGCTGAAAGACCTGCAGACCAATACGTCAGGGATGTCTGCCTGTAGGCCTGAGAGCAAGAAGAAGCCAGGATTTTCCATGGCCCAAATCTTCTAAGGAATCTTTCATAAACTACAGTGTTAGAATATCTGCCCTGTAATTATGCATGTATTTATAATACAAGAATTCGAAAAATCTTCAAACAAGCTCTTGGATCATGCTATCTATTATTATGTAATGCAATTTTTTTGAATGAAATGTATTAAGTTAGATAAGAAATCATATAAAGTTATTTTATGGATGTAATATAACTTGGTTAATATGCAGAATAAGTAAATAAAATGAAATGCATACATTTGTAATATAACTTTTATTATAAATAGGTTACTAAGTAAGAATGCTCATATTCATGCAAGTAGCCAATCATTCTGAGATAATGAAAGAAAAGTGTATCGGACTAACCTGATATGGGGATCAGGGCAGTATCCTTACAAAGTCCTTGCTGAGGTTAAAAAATACTGTAAAGTTCAGAAATGGTACTCTCACAGTTGTCTTCTGCTGACAATCAATTCTCTTCCCAAGGAGCGGTAAGGAGTCCCTGGAAACCAGACTGACGAGCACAGGAGGGAAGAGTGTCTTTCTTGCTAGAAGCCTGTTTGTGCCAACATGCACACTGTCAGTTACATCGGAGACTGTTCCATGGGACAAAAACAGGCAACAGCTGCTGATCTTGCGCTCTCCTATTCTATATTTATAAATCCACCTGCCATTCAAAGAAGACCATTGACTAAGTGATCTTTAACCAATCTTAAAGCACATTTAGATATCACTAAAGACCAATAGATAGCCAATTTATGTAACACCTTCTGGTCTATATACACATTGATCACTTGGATATTTGGTTTAGAAAACTAAAATGTGGTTAATAGTAATTTAGATTCACTCCAAAACACTGGCCTATGAGAAGAAAAGTATTAACCGATCTTAAAGCACATTTAGATATCACTAAAGACCAGTAGATGACCTATGAGAAGAAAACTTGTAAATAATATAATGTTCACAAATGAATCCTTATTCTTTCACAAAAAAGTAGGAGTGAAGACTGAAAGACTATTCAGGCTATTTTACTAAGGTTTAATCTTTCTTTGTAGAGTCTTTAACCCATTTAAGCCTTTTTTAAAGAATACTTGCAGTTTGATTTTATATTTTATTGGTCATTGTGCAAAAATAGAAAATATTTTATATATTTAGATATAATTTAATTATCTTCTAATATTTCCCCCCAAAATATGCTTGTGTACTAACTCCTATTATGCCGCGTATACACGAGCGGACTTTACGGCAGATTTTGTCTGGCGTACTTTTCGACGGACTTTACGACGGACTTTCCGAATGAACGGACTTGCCTACACACAATCCACAAAAGTCCGACGGATTCGTACGCGATGACGTACGACGGGACTAAAACAAGGAAGTTCATAGCCAGTAGCCAATAGCTGCCCTAGTGTCGGTTTTTGTCCGTCGAACTAGCATACAGACGAGCGGACTTTTCGACCGGACTCGAATCCGTCGGACAGATTTGAAACATGTTTCCAATCTAATGCCCTGTACACACGGTCGGATTTTCTGACAGAAAATGTGTGATAGGACCTTGTTGTCGGAAATTCCAACCGTGTGTAGGCTCCATCACACATTTTCCATCGGATTTTCCGACACACAAAGTTTGAGAGCAGGCTATAAAATTTTCCGACAACAAAATCCGTTGTCGGAAATTCCGATCGTGTGTACACAAATCCGACGGACAAAGTGCCACGCATGCTTGGAATAAATAAAGAGATGAAAGCTATTGGCAACTGCCCCGTTTATAGTCCCGACGTACGTGTTTTACATCACCGCGTTTAGAACGATCGGATTTTCCGACAACTTTGTGTGACCGTGTGTCGGAATGTCCGAACAAAGTCCGACCGTGTGTACGGGGCATTAGTCCGTCAAACTTTTGAGAAAACAAAGTCCGCTGGAGCCCACACACGATCGAATTGTCCGACGGACTCCGGTACGCCGGACCAAGTATGCCGTAAAGTCCGATCGTGTGTACGTGGCATTACACTTGAATGGAGCCAAACCCCCACCCTGCCAGGGTTTTGTCCCAATAAGTCTATGGGGCATTACTGCACAGGTATGGGTAGTGCTGGTAAAGATTTCCAGAAAAAGGCTGCAAACACTAAAGAAGTTCGCCGTTGGGAAGTGGGTGAGGAGTTGAGGCTTACATTGTTTATTGATTTGTTTATAGCAAACATGGCATTGTCCTTGTCCTTACTTTTTCTTAAAATGACTCTGACCCTAGGCCTTAGGTATAATAAGAGCTGAGGTTTGACATTTGCTGCTCTTCCAACTTATTGACTTCATGCTGATATTACACATTGGGGCTTATGTATGAATATAGTATTATCACAAACATTTGTAGTTGTTTGGAGCAACCAGAAATAAATGTTTTACTTTGAACTCTGCACTGCAAAAAATGAGTTGGTTGGCATGGGCAACAAGAAATTATATTGTTAGAGAGAATTTTGCACTCTAGAGCGGTTCGCCTATTTAGTGATGTCCCTCTCTCCCTTTAGAAAAAAAAATTGGCATTTTTCTAAATGAATGCAAAATGTTCTCTGGAATTTAACTTTAAAGAGGAACTGCAGTCTGCTCACATAATTTATAATAAAAACATCTTTGCCATTCTGAAGCTTTCCTCCAACCGCTTTGCATATTATTTTATATATACTGTGATTCTGTACTTGCCAAATATGCTGCATAAATCTCCCTCCACTGAGTCCGGCTGCAACCAATTTAACTGTGGGCAGCTGAAGATGCTGCCTGTTCACTTCCTGGATTTACACAGACACACAGAGGCACACCTCCAGCTCTGCGGCTCTCATTGGCCCTCTTATGACTCACCCCCCCTCCCTTTCTGGCAATCTCTCACAAGAGTGAGAGAGCTGTGCATGATGTCATAAGCCTAGGCTTTTTACCAGACAAGAAACAGGAAGTGGGCTGTATAAGTTAAAACAACAAGGGCAGACGATTTAATAGATGGAAAGATGAAAAAATTACTGAAGGTCTGCTTTAAGCCCCACTTTACATAACATTATCACATAACATATTGCTTTAGGCAAGGGAATGGAAGCAACCACAGGGCTGTGTGTTTTATATGGTTATTGTTAGTTAGCCACTTTTCTCAACAACACTTCACTGTCATCCTCCCTGGACACATTGCCCCCCCCCCCCCCCCCCTCACTACACACAGAATCAGTCCCCGATCCCTACATCCTTGGCAAACAGATGACACTAGAAGCGTGAAAAAACATATACGAGCTCTTGAGCACCTGTGGCGTAAGTCTCAGAAAGATTTTAACTAATATAAATATGCCTTCCAAAAATACAATTCCTGCCCCCTCACTGCCAAGCAGACCTATTTTATCACTATCATTAACCACTCAAGGACTGGGCCTTTTTTTCAGACTCGGTGTTTAAAAGTTAAAATCATTTTATTTGCTAGAAAAGCACACTTTTTGGGGAAAAAAAATATACTTTTTTGAATTAAAAAATAAGACAGAAGTAAAGTTAGCCCATTATTTTTATATTGTGAAAGACAATGTTATGCCAAAGTAAATTGATACCCAACATGTCACGCTTCAAAATTGTGCCCGCTCGTGGAATGGCAACATACTTTTACCCCTAAAAATCTCCATAGGCGACGAAAGGAGGTCTAGAGCTAGAATTATTGCTCTCGCTCTAAAGATTACAGCAATACCTCACATGTGTGATTTGATATGCGGGCGCTACTCACGTCTGCGTTCGCTTCTGCGTGTGAGCTCGTCGGGTTGGGGGGCTTTAAAAAAAAAATTCTTATTTATTTTACTTTTTATTTTTTATTTTGACACTGTCCTTTTAAAAAACTATTTTGGGTCACATTTTTTCCTATTACTACAAGGAATGTAAACATCCCTTGTAATGGGAAAAAAAGCATGACAGGACCTCCTAAATATGAGATCTGGGGTCAAAAAGACCAACTCAGATCTCATATTTACACTAAAATGCAATATAAAAAAAATGTCATTAAAAAAAAAAAAAATTCTCCTTTAAAAACATTGGGCAAAAGTGACGTTTGACGTCGCTTCCGCCAGTCAATGCTATAGAGCCGAGTGGGGGCCATCTTCCCCTTACTCGGCAGCAAGGCATCCAGGAGAGCTGACACGATTTTATCTGCTACTACCGGCGGCTCCGGTTAGCGGCGGAGACCACCGGATCGTGTAGGGAGGGGCACACTCCCACCCCTGATAAAAGTGATTTTGCGGCGAATCTGCCACAGAGACCACTTTTATCTGAAACCCGCTGAAGAAGAGAATACTGGGGTTATGGCAGCTATCTGCTGACATAACAACGGTTTTCCTCTTCAAACTGTCGCCGTATAATGACGGCGGGCGGTCTGTAAGTGGTTAACAACTTATCATCCCGTCCCCGTCAACTCTTCTCTACATTTAACTCTCTACTTCGTCTTCCACTGCCTCCACCCACTAACTCACTCACTGCCCAGGAGATAGCAAATCACTTTAAACATAAGATTAGTACAATTTGTGAGATCTCTGCTGTGCAGATACCTTGTCCACAGGTACAATTACTTACATTACTTCCCTCATTCAACCCAACCACTATAGACGAGGTTGATAAACTTTTATCTAATGTCCATCTAACCATCTGCCCCCTGGATCCTGTTCCCTCGCAAATGCTACGGTCACCCTCTGGCTCCTACACTCTCAAACTCACATCTTCAATCTTTCCCTCTTTCTGCCATCTTTCCCAAATCTAAAACATAGACTAGTCACCCCTATACCTAAAAAGCCCTCACTAGACCCCACAAATCTTAAAAACTTACGCCCCATCTCCTTGCTCCCCTTTTTATCTAAACTCCTTGAACGTCTGGTCTACAACCGACTATGCGACCACCTCACCAAGAATAACCTTCTTGATCCCATTCAGTTTGGATTTTGCCCTCAACACTTCTAGGAAACTGCTCTCCTAAAACTCACAAACGATCAGCTAAATCCAATGGACACCATTCTGTACTCCTACTCCTGGTCCTCTCTGGTGCCTTTGACACAGTGAACCACCCCCTCCGCTCCAAAAAACTCCACGCCTTTGATTTCCATGACTGACCTCTTCGCTGGTTCTCATCCTACTTATCCAACCGCACCTATAGCGTTACTTACAATTCTTCTTCCTCCTTTCCTCTTTCTTTTGTCTGTCGAGATCCTCCTAGGTTCTGTTCTTGGACTGCTCCTATTCTTGATCTTCACTGGGTCACTAAAGCCTCCCATGGTTTATCTTATTACTGTTGAAATCTTGCCGTCTCAACCTCCACAACATCTCCAAAATACGCCCCTTCCTAACAATGACACCACAAAGCTCCTAGTTCACTCCCTGGTTATCTCTCACCTGGACTACTGCAACTCCCTCCTCACGGGATTACCTTTACATAGGCTATCCCCCCTTCAGTACATCATGAATGCTGTTGCCAGGCTCATTCACTTTACCAACTGTTCAGAGTCTGCTGCTCGTCTCTGTCAATCCCCCCACTGGCTTCCACTTACAACTTACAAAGACATTCACAACTTGGCCCCCCAGCGACATCACAAACCTAGTCTCAAAATATCAACCAAATCATTCTCTTCGTTCCTCCCAAGACCTCCTGCTCTCTAGTCACCTCCTCCTATGTTCACCTCCAGGAAATTTCCCAAGCCTCTCCTATCCTATGGAACTCCCTACCCCAATATGTCCGACTATCATCTACTCTGTTTGCTTTTAGACGATTCCTGAAAACCCTCCCTTTCAGCCTATCCTGCCCCTATCTAACAACTGTACTTTTATTTTCTCCATCAGCTCTTCCCCCACAGCTATTACATTTTGTATCACTTGACCCTCCCTCCTAGAGTGTAGGCTCACACGAGCAGGGCCCTCTAATTCCTCCTGTATTGTATTGAATTGTATTGTAACTGTACTGCACACCTTCAAGTTGTAAAGCGCTGCCCAAACTGTTGCCGCTATACAAATCCTGTATATTCATAATAATAATTTACCAGCTAGAAGACTGTGGGCTCAGTTCACAAAGCTAAAACACCAGGTTAAGGATCCTTATTTTCAAAAAAGGCGACAGTTATTTTCAGCCCAATAAGATTTGAAAATTACAGTCACAATTACAGTCACATACCCATCTTTGGCCACCTTTAGGCTTGTGTTAAAGCCTAAAGGTGGCCAAAGATGAGTATAAATTTGTCCGGTTCACAAGGGACTGATCGAACTTTGATCCATGTGTGGCCACTGCCGCTGAACAGAAGTCAATCTATCGTTCAACTCCTGTTGAACGGACCCGTTGGAATAAAGCAGCTTGAACAGCAGCTACAGGCAATGGCTGCAGCGCTGATCTGTATATTCTGACAGCAGAGGAGTCCCCCCCCCACTGTCGAAATACAAAAGCACAGCAGGAAGGATTCCCCCATTCACCTCAGTTGTGTGGATGGGGGAATCAGTTCATTTTTTTTTCATTTAGCGTAAAGCAGTTCTTCAGTCATTTCTTTAAAAATTAAAATGTAATAAACAGACATTTACCTGTCCAAGGATCTAGGGCCGTCCAGACCTGGTGCTGGCACGTTAACTCTGGGCAGAGTGGCTTCACAACTGACTGCCCGTTGTGCTTTATGAATGGTCCCTCTTCTGGGACCTGTGAAGTGTCCCAGAAGGTTGCAGGCAGAGGAGGGAGGAGAACTTCCGCATGGAAGTGGGAGCTGGTACCTGTTAAAACTAGGTACCCCCCTAAAAAAAAAAAAAACAAATATGGCAGAGAAGGGGTAGAAGGAGGTGGAGCGGAACTTTCCCCTTTGGGTGACGTTCCACTTTGAGTGTACTGAAAATAAAATACACCAAAATCAGCACAAGGGACATGACTTACTATTAATGTACTGTGTCCCTTGTGCTGCTGGCTCTGGCTTTCATTGAAATCCTTCTCGGTTGATGACCCCCACCCCTGCTGCCATATTCTTCCAGTGCTGTTGTTAGAACTGAGGGAGCTGTAATTTGCACTACTTCCTTACTGTGCTTTCTGCCCAGCTTCTCCATTCATAGAAGCTGGTACTTTAGCTTCTATGAATAAAACACAATCTATCTATAAAAGGGTCAGACCTTTAAATCATCCTCCCATCGTCATGTCTGTGCTAGTCAATCATAGAAGGTGACAAGTATGATAAAGAACAGTCCTACTATAATGTTCTTTGAAGGAATGCAGGGCACCATACACCTTCTCTAGCAGGGTCTGCAAAGGACTTCTGATAAATAGATATGAGCTGAGTGTTCGGTCCGAACATAAGTTCAGGCAAAACATTCACTATTTGGACGTTTATCCTAATGCTGAACATTTAGGGTGTTCGATATGGACCAATAAGACAGGCTCCTGCTGTCAGTGGTCACTAAGTAAATGCCTGTACCTGTTGCATTCTTACCAATCATTGACGTCACCCGGCCCATTTACTTACATGGCTCAGAATCCCCAGCCATGAAAGCAAAGAGGCGGGGATAGGACTGACATCATTGCCTAAATATGGCCACATGGCAGCTGGAGCTCTCATTTTACGATTGATACTAATGCCTAGTACACAAGATCAGAAAATTGGACGAAAAATACCACTTTCGAATCGATTGTATGATAATCTGACTGTTAGTACACCGCTTTCGAGAGCCGATCACGACAGTTCATGCAAAATTATCAGAAGAGACAAGCACAAAAAATGTTCTCGTACGATACTAGAACGAATGATTTTTGTTTAATCAGTACAGTATTCGTTCAAAAAAAATTAGAAGACCAAGACCACTCATGCTTGGAAACAAAAGAATACAATACAATACATTACATCCCTTACCGAAGTCGTATTCTGTTGTAAGAGAATTTGTATAACTTTAGTAACCTATGAGACTAGCAAAAAAAATTATTTATCCGATATTCTCAGGGTGTGTACAAGGCTTAAGAGTTATATGATACTTAAATGATACTTAAAAATGGTTAAAGCCCAACTTGAGGAAACTTGAACATTCTCCATTTCAGTGAGGCTGTGCCTGCACTGCAAGGGTTAACTGCTTGTTTAGTCTAGGGACTGTGAAAAGCACTTTTACTTACCTGATCCTCCACTCCCTCCTGCAGACAGCAGTCCCACATGCTCCAGTGGTGTACTGTCCCATCCTCGTGTCCAATGCAGGGCTTTGGGCCTTGCATCTGTCCTAATGATGTCAGGACATTAGACCTCTAGAACATGGGGAGGGCAGGGACCAGTCTAGGTGTGCAGGGAGAATTTTCAAGTTTCCTGGAGTTCAGATTTTAAGCTAAATCTCAGAATGAACTAACTAGAAATTAAAAAACTTTGACCTTGTGAAGAGCTACTGTAGTGTAAAACTCAGATGCTGTGAACAATATGTGGTGGCAGCTACAGTGTGTAAGTAGCGTGCGCACGGGATGTCCCGGGGGTTCTACCGGTCGATCGCGGGCAGGTGACAGGTAGGCCGCGATCCTTCCTTACCGACCCCCAGACAGGAGAGGCGGGGGGTGGCATTTACTGTCACCAATCTGTATTTTCCTCCTACAGCACCTGAAAGTAGGCTTCTCCGCCTTTCCCTCCCGCCGTCATTCAGCTGCCACAGAAGGAAAATACAGGGGATTGGTACCAGTATATGCCACCCCTATTGCCCCTACTGTCCCTCTTCTTTTTGCTGTCTGGGCCCCCTGTGTGCTCCCCTGGTCCATCCTCTCCTCCTACAGCGCTTCCGGCTTCCCCTCCTCTCCAGTCAGCTGCTGCGGTGGATTGTTTTAGGATGAGAGCGGGAAAGGGGGTGGAAAATACTGTATGTCATTTACTGGCTCCTTCCTTTTCTGAATGAACACTGTAAGTGATCAGTATAGACTGTGTTCATTCATAACTGTAACATAGTAAACTGTGTTTACTATGCTTCAGTTTGTGAGTGAACAGAAAGCCGCTCACCACAGAGCACTTCTTATTCATTCATTGTCAAGTGCAGCTGAGGCTGCAGAGAAAGGCACTGAGGAATCTCTGGCCTCAGTCCCTTTTTCTATCTCAAAAGTGAGACATCAGGTGTCTACTTACATACCTGATATTTCACAAAAGCCCCCCAAAAGGGCTCCTAAAAAAATAAAAAATAAATTATATTGTAAAATATATTTAAAAAATAAAAAGTGACTCCATTCACTGCTTTCCTGACACTGTCCTCTGCCCTACTGACACTGTTCACTGCTGTGCTGATGCCATCCACTGTCCTACTGACACCAACCTCTGCCCTAATGACATGTCCACTGCCCCACTTACACTGTTCATGTTTTAACCACTAGATTACAGGGCACTTAAACCCCCTTCCTGCCCAGACCAATTTTCAGCTTTCAGCGCTGTCACACTTTGAATGACAATCACGTGGCCATGCAACACTGTACCCAAATTAAATTTTTATCATTTTTTTCACACAAATGGAGCTTTCTTTTGGTGGTATTTAATCGCTGCTTGGTTTTTTATTGTTTGCTAAAAAAAAAAAAAAAAAAACGAAAAAAGACCAGAAATGGAAAAAAAAAAAAAAAAAAGAACTGTTTCATAGTTTGGTATAGAATTTTGAAAACAGGTAATTTTTCTCCTTCACTGATATGCGCTGATGAGGCTGCACTGATGGGCACTGATAGGCTGCTCTGATAAAGTAGCACTAATGGGCACTGATAGGTCGCACTGATAAGGACTGATGAGGCGGCACTGATGGGCGGCACTGATAAGCAGCACTGACAGGTGGCACTGATGGGCAGGGGCGGGCTGGGCCGGGGGGCAGGGATGCAATTTCTCCCCAGGCCGCTCTGATTCCCAGTAAAAAGGCCGATGTGCTGCCAGCTGGGAACTGAGCATGTGCAATTGGCCGAGTGTTACTGCTCGGGTGACTCCAGAGGGAAGCTGGCAGGGCTGGATAACAGCCCAGAAGCTGCAGGAACGTTTGTGCTGTGAGCGGACATCTGTCCTGTCACAATGCTGTTCCCTGCTTCTGAGCTGACAGTTCTGTGTCCCTTCAGAGCACAGCCGAATGGAAGAGGGTGGATCTGCTCTGCCTCCTCCAGCCCCCTCTCTCACTGTGCCCGCCCACACTCCGGGCAGCCTGTGTGCTGCTTCTGTGAATAGAACGTGTGGGCGGGAACGTTCAAACTGTGATCCGTCAGAGTTCTGTATGGGACGCTCTGGAAGCTGATAACTGAGCCTTCTGCCTGCTGGGTCCTTCCTTTCAAGTGAGTGATCTGTGACCGGCAGCCTGTACAGTACCTGCTCCTATGTACTATGTAGTGGGCTCACACTGGTCTGCTGCAGGGATGGTGATCTCACTGTTTTCCTGCATGTCCCATAGACTTCTATTAGTTTGCACATTTTTGCTGCATTTTCTGAAAGTGCACAAAAACGGCTGCATCTTTGGTGCGCTATAAAAAAAAACTGCAGCATAAAACGCACAACCTAAAAGAAGCCTATGATATTGTGGCTAAGGAAAACTGTACATAAGCACTTCGGCCAAACTGCAGCACACCAGTGTGTGTCCAAAGGCTTGTACACACTTGCAGCAGCCACTGCCACTCCGCTGAAAAGTGATCAATGCTCAGGTCACTTTTGCTCATGCTCAGCAGCTCCAACCAGAGCTGTCAGTTTTTTGTTTTTTTTTGTTCAACTCGCTGGATTGAGCAAAAAAAAAAAAACTAGTGGTGTGTACAAGGCTTTACTATGTTGATAAAGGAATCAAGCAATTTTCCTGAGTAGTGGTCTCTCTGTGTGTGGACAATTTGGAGCGATGTCTCTCTCTGTCAGTGGTGGCTGGTGCTCAAAATGTTTTTTTGGGGGGGGGGTGCAAACTAAAAAACCCCTATCAATTGCAGCCTCACTCTGCCATTAAATGCAGCCACTGTGCCCATCAAATGCATCCAAATGTTACCCCCCCATGAGCATTTAACCAGCACCCCACCTCGCCCGCTGTCTGACTGGCACTTACCCCATCTTGGTGGCGGGTCAGGCAGCGAGTGACGGCGGGGAGCTGTGGGACAGGCAGCAGCTCCTGTGTTCTCTATGCTTACTTCGTGCTTTTCCTCCTGCTAGACATCCAATAGGAGCGCCTGTCCTTTGAGCCAATTGGGTGACGGGTATCAGACCCGCTCTTCCTGATTGGCGAAGAGGCGGTTCAGTGTTAGAAAAGCGAATATTCATTTGCTTTTCTAACACACCCGGGTGGGCTCTGAGCGCAATGCTCTGCGCTCCGAGTCCACCCTATTTTGAAGCCTAATAGAGCCTCTGGTCAAGCTGCCTGAGGTGAGGTTGGGAGCAGTGAATGAATTAGAACATATGTGTGTCATGGGAGCATGAGCCGGCAGCAGAGGAGGAGGTCACATCCTTAAATCTCAGCCAGGGTTCATGCTGGGACTTGTAGTCCTTTACTTTTGGGGATGTGACACCCCAAAAGTGAAGGACTAAAGGATCCCAGCATAAACCCCTCAGAGCTCAGGATGTGTCACACACCCCTGCCCCCGCCACTAGTGAAGGACTACATGTCCCACTGTCCCAGCTTAAACCCCTCAGATCTGAGGATGTGTCACCCCCCCAATTAGTGAAGGACTACAGGGCACAGCATGAACCCATGGGATCTAAGGGGACACATCCTTAGATCTCAGGGGTTAATGCTGGGACATGTAGTTCGTCAATAGTTGCAGAGGGGGAGGGTCAGGTCCTCAGCTCTGAGGGATTCATACAGGGACTTGCTTGCAGTTTAGTTCTTGGAGGCCATGGTAGTACAAGTCCCCCACAGGCCTTGGAGGGCCACATTGTCCTCCCAGCCCCCCCCCCCCCCACACACACACACACATACACCTTTGTGATCATGAAAAACCTTAGAGACTGTTTTTCCGATCCATCACTTTGCCACCACTGGTTCAATGGGCCACTTGACTGGACTTGCCCCCCAGGCCTAAGGCTGCCAGCCCTCCCCTGCTGATGGGCACTGGTAGGTGACACTGATAGGCAGCACTGATCGGTGTAACTGATGATGGGGCACTGATGGGCATTGATTGACAGCACTGGTGGGCATTGATGGATGGCACTGGTGGGCAAAGGTAGGTGGCACTGTGGGCACTGGGAGTTGGCACTGGGGCTACTGATGAGGCAGTACCGACTCTCTGTGTGAGGGACTGCTGTCCCTCTAAAAGAAGCCGGTGATTACCGATCTTCTGTTTACATCACGTGATAAGCTGTCATTGGCCCCTTACTCCGATCTGTGATCAGCCGAATCTCATAGACTCTGTCATCACAGATCACGCTGCACACGACCCGCAGGGACGCGCAGGCAGCTCATGCACGGTAGGACATCCATGGACGCCCTCGTATATATATATATATATATATATATATATATTTATGGTTGGAGCCCTATGTCCGGTATGTACATGGATACCACTTACAGTAAAGATAGGACTTACCATCGGAAATAGACCTGAAAGTGTGGACTTACCATATGAAATGGACCTGAAAGTGTGCCTTGGTCTAATGGCCGGTATGCCAAAAATAAGGGGGCATACCCTGGTTTAAGAAATGATTATTCTGTAAGAGAAATGAATGAAATGAATAGTTTGAGAAATGCTGTGAAATGGGGATGGGAGGGTGGGTATCGCGCACAGGAAACCGACAAGCACCACAGGTGAGCGGGCTGCTTAAGTACCCCCCGGGCTCCTCCCATAAATTCAGGCCACCATACTGGCCTTCCTACTTATGGTTGGAGCCCTATGTCCGGTATGTACATGGATACCACTTACAGTAAAGATAGGACTTACCATCGGAAATAGACCTGAAAGTGTGGACTTACCATATGAAATGGACCTGAAAGTGTGCCTTGGTCTAATGGCCGGTATGCCAAAAATAAGGGGGCAAAAACATTCAGGTAGGGTTATGATTTTATTGATTTTCAATTACTTATTGAGCCAATTTGGAGAATGCCTGTGCCATCTCTGTTTGTGGATTGGGGATATACCGGGCGAAGCAGGCTGACTTCCACCTGCCCAGTCTTTTAATGATGTGGTCTGGAACTCCGTGGCGGGATGCCGCGGAGGCTGCTCCGATGCGAAAAGAGTGTCCGGAATACTGACTAGGGTTAAGATGAAGATTGCGGAGAAGTATTCTTATGTGTTCCACAAACTGAGAGGCGTTTAAGGGTTTAACTGGGAACGGTAGAAGGGGACTGCTGTCTGGTTGTTCAGGCAGGAGTGACAGGAGCCGGTTGAGTACGGCGACTGGACACCAGCTGTTGTCGGTTTTGTAGAGGTGAATGTTCGCTCCTGAGCCCGTTTGCTGGGTTTTAGAGACCTCGAGGTGCAGGATGAAGTGGTCTTGGTATCTAAGTAAGTGTCGTCTGCATAGTACTCGGTCTGTGGATTTGTTAGAGGTGAATTCTCCAGGGCGCAAGAACCCATAGTACGCTAGATATATCGCTGCTTGTAAGACGATGCTGCGGAGCAGACCGAATGGCGAGGTAGCCAGCATAGTTGACATGTCCCTAAAGATGGGTCCCGTAATGGGCAAGCGCTTAGTGCTGATGACTGGTTGTTGTTTCTGAATTCCCCTTAGAACGGCTCGTATAGCGTGAGATGAGAATAGTGAAGGTTTCGTGGGGTCTTCAAGCGCCATAAAATGTTGAATGCCGGCTAGGTATAGCCGGATGGTGTTGTAGGATAAGGCCAGCTGCGTGTGGCAGTGTGCAGTGAAGGCCAGTACCTGCTTGATACCTGTTGGTCCTTTACGGCAGGACGTGAGGAATTTGTTAAAGGCCTTCCAAGCTGTCTGGTAGGCTTTAAGTGTGTTGTAGGAGAGGGAATGATTTATGAGTTGTGTAGCTCCGTGTAAATGTTGAACTAGTCCAGGGTCAGTTGTGACCAGACAGGGATAGGGGCCGACATCGGATCGGCATCGGGAACCTGCTTGAAAAAGGAGGAATAATTGAAACGTGACAGTGCGTCAGCTGCTGAGTTGTATCTGCCGGGAATAAATGTACAGTGTATATTGAACTGATGTTGTAAAGACAGTTGTACCAACCTGCGCAGGAAGGACATGACTGCTAGGGACTTGGACCTGCCTTTATTGATGATGTCTGCCGTGGCCTGGTTGTCGGTGCTAAAGACTACAGTTTGTCCTGTCCAGTGGTGGCCTCAGAGTTGTGCGGCTGCCACTATGGGGTAAAGCTCAAAGAGGGCAGATGTTTGGGAAAAGCCGGGTATGATTAGTATCTGTTGAGGCCATGGTCCTGAAAACCAATGGTGGCCAAAAATTGCCGCGAAACCTGTGGAGGCTGCGGCGTCCGTAACCACCTGGGGTGAATGGACCGAAACTATAGGTATGAATAGAGATATGCCATTCCAGGCGGACAAGAATTCCTCCCACATGGATAGGTCCGCTATGGCTGCGGAGTCTAAATTCAAAATCTGAACAGGGTCTTGAGTTTGCGACAGAAATCTGAGTAGGCGTGATGCAAATGTGCGGCCTTGTGGAATAATTCGCATAGCGAAGTTGAGCATACCCAGGAGGGACTGCAACTGTTTTTTGGTACAGTCCTTGGTGTGTGTAAACTCGTGAAGGACTGCCCTAATGCGTGTTAGTTTGTCGAGGGGGAGACTGGCTTGCATTGCGCAGGTATCCAAGCTGACCCCGAGAAAAGTGATGCTATTTGCTGGGCCATCGACTTTGTGCTCAGCAATAGGAACATTGAGGTTTCCAAAAATTACCCTAAGTTTGTCGAGATCTCCTGGGGGCTTGCTGGGTGGTTCTATCAGTAGGAAGTCATCTAGATAATGGATGACTTCATGGCATTGACCCTTGTGTAATAGTATCCAACCGAGGGACTGGGCGAACGTGTCGAAGAGCCACGGGCTACTCTTCGAACCGAAGGTGAGCTTTGTAGCAAAATAATATGTTTCCTTCCACTTGATGCCATGCCAGCACCAAAGGGATGGGTGGATGGGCAGGAGCTTGAAGGCATCCGAGATGTCGGCTTTGGAGAGCCAGGCGCCTGTGCCTGCTTTGATGATCGCCTGTATTGCCATGTCCACGGAAGAATATTTTAGGGAAAACTCCTCGGAGGGGATCAGGGAATTGAGACTGGGTATGTGGGAAGAATGAGGCGCAGACAAGTCGTACACCAAACGCAATTTATTTGAAAACTTGCCCTTGACAAGCCCAATAGGGCTGACTCTCCATGTGTTGAAAGGGGGGCAACTGAAAGGGCCTATCACGTAACCTCGATCCACCTCGGCCTGTAAGAGCTTATCTATGGCTTGCTCGTCAATGGCTGCCGAACGAAGATTGGCACATTCGTGGGTAGTGTGGGGTAGTGAAATGAGGCCGGTGTGAAAGCCTGCTGTGAAGCCTTGGATAAGGAAGGTGGCCAGGGAAGGGGTGGGATGTGAAGTGAGATACCATCCTAACCATAAGAGGTTGATCCGGCTTAGTCACGCCTTCTTGTGTTGCTTGACTTCACACAAAATCCTGGGGTGTGCTCTATGACATAAGGTGCAGAGGTGAAGTAGACGGCACTGGCTGAAGTTGCAGGACCCCTGATTAAAGTTATTACAGATGGCTGCCCCTCCCACGGTTCGGACTGGGCGTCCGAGTTTGTCCACCTGAGGCGTTGGTTCAGGGATCGGCTGACCCTGTACTGAACCTGAGGTAGAGGGAAACTCGAAAGGCCGTCTGTTTGCCGTATTGGCGCACCAGGTGGCAGTGTGGGTGGAAGACTGGCAAATCGCACACAGAGGTGAGCGTAAGCCGGCAAAGTGGCGGCAGAAGAGCTCTGTATCCATGAGACTCCAATCTGTCGTGATCTGGAACTGTATGAGTCTGGCTGCGGCCTTGGCTGAAAAGGAACGGTGGTAGTCGTAAAAGGCAAAACCTCCGTACTTGTGGCCTAAGTCTACCACAGTATGGAGATACAAGTCCAGCTCTTCCCGCCTGCTAGGGGTGGCTGAGCACAGGACATCTCTGAGCATGCCAAAGGCCAGTGTAAACTCTGAGACTGTTAGCTTGCGGTTCAATCTGGGGTCTTTAGATTTAAGGACCACTGATATGTCGCCCCAGGAGTAGGCTTTATTTTCTGCCAAATCATGCACGGAAATGAGGAGAGAGGCCAGGTTGACGTCCTTGCCGTCCAAGATGTCCTTCCTGATACTGGTTGGGACCAGGTGGGAGGGGTAGACAATGTGGCTTGAGCCTGAGGTACCTGCAGGAAGAGGTGTCAAGCTTTGAGTTGCCGTTGGGTCGGGGACTGCCGTGGCCGGTCGGGCCTCCAGAAGTGCAACCCTGGTTTGGACGTCTGCAACTGAGGTGGATAGAGATGACACCATCGTGTGTAATTGTGAAATGGCCGATGATATCGACTGAAGGGATGCCTGTTGGGTACTGGGTCCTGCTGCTGGTGGGGGAAAGAGGAGTTTGAAAAGCTCGCCTTTCCTTGCTGTGGCGGGGAAGGGGACACCTCTGCGTCTGAGCTCTGCCGTCAGTTTGGGGATAGTCCATCCCCTAAGGGATTGCACGCTGCCGCTTTCTGAGACCGGAGAAGGTGACAGAGGGGCCGTGAGGTCTTCGCTGCCGGTCTGAGACATGGTTGCTCTGGTGAGGATTATCTTGAGCTTTTATTTCCTGGTTGACTGTAACCTGGGGGGATATCGTCCAACCTGGTGCAGGGTGGACCTACTGAACTTTGACTGACCTGAGAAAAACGAAAAGGTGACAATTCGTGAAGGGATTGCTAACTGGTTTTTTGAAGCAACGATTTGTATGACAATGAAATGATTCGAAATGTTTGCCTTGATTATGAATGGACTCCATGACAGAGGTCCGGCCTGGTCGTCATCATTGATTCGACCGAGAACCGGGCTCTGGAGCATGTATTGAAATGAGGCAAGTGAAAACATTGGTGCACCCGGGACGATCTGGTGCTTATTTGATGCATCTGGATTCGAATCGGAGCACCGTATGAAATGAAATGAGAGAAATGATTATTAGACCGAGGCTTGAATTGGTTGTGCCGTGTTTGCGACTGGCAACCATTCGAGCTCTGGTATAGGTATGAAATGCTGTTTGGTACCAGCAAGGCATTCCGTAAAGAATCGGTGCATGTCAGATGCGACTGGTTCCGGAACGGTGATGCGTTGTGGGAGTGAAATGGTAGTAAGCTGCATGGCAGAGACATGGATCCATCCCCCGATGTCTGCGATTAGCTATGATCCGGACTTTGAAGCATGTATCAGAAATGAGGCCGAGCCCTGGGGTACGCCACAATGAATCGGTGCATTTCCATGCGACTGGATTCATGTGTGAACGTGATACGTGGAAATGAAATGATAACCATGACAGAAGGTACGAATTACTGATAAACGTAACTCTGGAGCATGTATAGAAATGAGGCCAGTCCTGGGGCACGCCGAGACGAATCGGTGCACTGCCATGCAACTGGATTCATGTCGGAACGTGATAGGTGGAAATGAAATGATAACCATGACAGAAGGTACGAATTACTGATAAACGTAACTCTGGAGCATGTATAGAAATGAGGCCAGTCCTGGGGCACGCCGAGACGAATCGGTGCACTGCCATGCAACTGGATTCATGTCGGAACGTGATAGGTGGAAATGAAATGATAACCATGACAGAAGGTACGAATTACTGATAAACGTAACTCTGGAGCATGTATAGAAATGAGGCCAGTCCTGGGGCACGTCGAGACGAATCGGTGCATTGATATGCGACTGGATTCATGTCGGAACGTGATAGGTGGAAATGAAATGATAACCATGACAGAGGTATGAATGACTGAAAACGTAACTCTGGAGCATGTATAGAAATGAGGCCAATCCTGGGGCACGCCGAGACGAATCGGTGCATTGCCATGCGACTGGATTCATGTCGGAACGTGATAGGTGAAAATGAAATGATAACCATGACAGAGGTATGAATGACTGAAAACGTAACTCTGGAGCATGTATAGAAATGAGGCCAATCCTGGGGCACGCCGAGACGAATCGGTGCATTACCATGCGACTGGATTCATGCCGGAACGTGATACGTGGGAATGAAATGATAACCATGACAGAGGTACTAATGACAGACAATAACGTAACTCTGGAGCATGTATAGAAATGAGGCCAAATAACTGGGGCACACCGGAACGAATCGGTGCATCTTTTTGATGCGACTGGATTCGAATCGGAGCGCGGTAGGTGACTGAAATGAGAAATGTTTTGAAATGATTTGAAATGTCAGAAATGAGTTCTAGAATGTTTCAGAAATGAGAAATGATCGGTATCGAACTGACTTGATCCGATAACTTGCAAATTGCGACTTGCTATGGCTGTTTACTGATGCATATTTTTAACACCGACATGCTAGAAATGAAGCGACGTCTGCGTCGCGGTGCTGTCGAAATGGTAACATATCGAAAGTACGAGCGATACACATTACAATAGTGAAGTGCGAGTAACGAAATTTGAAAAGTACGGTTTAGTGACATGACATGAAACGAAAAATTCGATATACATTGCAGTTTATGAAAAGCGAGTGAAACGAAAAAATTTTGAAATTACGGTTTAGTGACCTGATATGAAAACGAAAAGTCCGACGGGACCTTACCTGCGACAGCCAAGCCAGCCGCGTGGTACAAACTACGAACGAAAAACGCAGACTTCGAAAGTTTTGAGAACGGTATCGAATACGGAATTTTGCGAGGCAAGAACTTGCGGACGCTGGTATATCGAATAGTCGGCCTAGTGACGTATATCGCGCACAGGAAACCGACAAGCACCACAGGTGAGCGGGCTGCTTAAGTACCCCCCGGGCTCCTCCCATAAATTCAGGCCACCATACTGGCCTTCCTACATATATATACACACATATATATATATATATATATATATATATACACACATATATATATATATATATATATATACATATATATATATATATATATATATATATATATATATATATATATATATATATAATATCTCACAAAAGAGTATCTCACAAAAGTGAGTGCACCCCTCACTTTTTTGTAAATTTTTTATTATATCTTTTCATGTGACAACACTGAAGAAATGACACTTTGCTACAATGTAAAGTAGTGAGTGTACAGCTTGTATAACAGTGTAAATTTGCTGTCCTCTCAAAATAACAACAAACAGCCATTAATGTCTAAACCGCTGGCAACAAAACCCCTAAGTGAAAATGTCCAAATAGGGCCTAAAGTGTCAATATTTTGTGTGGCCACCATTATTTTCCAGCATTGCCTTAACCCTCTTGGGCATGGAGTTCACCAGAACTTCGCAGGTTGCCACTGGAGTCCTCTTCAACTCTTTCATGATGACATCACGGAGCTGGTGGATGTTAGAGACCTTGTGCTACTCCACCTTCTGTTTGAGGATGCCCCACAGATGCTCAATAGGGTTAGGTCTGGAGACATGCTTGGCCAGTCTATCACCTTTACCCTCAGCTTCTTTAGCAAGGCAGTGGTCATTTTGGAGGTGTGTTTGGGGTCGTTATCATGTTGGAATACTGCCCTGCGGCCCAGTCTCCGAAGGGAAGGGATCATGCTTTGCTTCAGTATGTCACAGTACATGTTGGCATTCATGGTTCCCTCAATGAACTGTAGCTCCCCAGTGTCGGCAGCACTCATGCAGCCCCAGACCATGACACTCCCACCATAATGCTTGACTGTAGGCAAGACACACTTGTCTTTGTACTCCTCATCTGGTTGCCGCCACACATGCTTGACACCATCGGAAACAAATAAGTTTATCTTGGTCTCATCAGACCATAGGACATGGTTCCAGTAATCCATGTCCTTAGTCTGCTTGTCTTCAGCAAACTGTTTGCGGGCTTTCCGTACATCATCTTTAGAAGAGGCTTCCTTCTGGGACGACAGCCATGCAGAACAATTTAATGCAGTGTGTGGCATATGGTCTGAGCACTGACAGGCTGAACCCCCACCCTTTCAACCTCTGCAGCAATACTGGCAACACTCATATGTCTATTTCCCAAAGACAACCTCTGGATATGACGTGGAGCATGTGTACTCAACTTGTTTGGTCGACCATGGCGAGGCCTGTTCTGAGTCATTTTAAAAAGTACATTTCAATAGGTTAAAAAGAAAGAGACAAAAGTGTCTATTGATGAAGAGTATACAACAGAAGGTACCTGTATATGATGCTCACTGACGCTGGGGAGAACTAACTGACACTGACATTATCAGTGACACTAATACAGTGATCAGTGCTAATAATATGCACTATCACTGTACTCATGACACTGGCTGGAAAGGGGCTAAGATCTTGGACGGTCAAGGGGTTAAAGAGGAACTGCAGTCTGCTCACATAATTTGTAATAAAAACATCTTTGCCATTCTGAAGCTTCACTCCAACCAAACTTTGCATGTTATTTTATATATCTTGTGATTCTGTAATTGCCAAAAATGCTGCAGAAATCTCCATCCACTGAGTCTGGCTGCAGCTATTTTAACTGTGGGCAGTTGTAGCTGCTGCCTGCTCACTTCCTGGATTTACACAGACACACAGAGGCACACCTTTAAATGTGTGCCTAACAATGCTTACTTTGTGATTTACTTTAAATTTGCCGCCATGCCATCGCATGCGCAGTGCCAGTGGCACGCGCACGCCAGCCGGGAGCTCCGTGAGTCGGGTCGCGGGTCCCGTGGACTCGATCGCTGCAGGGATACCCGCGATCACCTGTCGGAGAGGAAGAACAGGGAAATGCTAATGAAAACAAGCATCTCCCCGTTCTGCCTAGTGACAGTGTCACTGATCTCTGCTCCCTGTGATCGGGAGCAGAGATCAGTGATGTGTCACACGTAGCCACGCCCCCCCACAGTTAGAATCACTCCCCAGGACATACTTAACCCTTACACTGCCCCTAGTGGTTAACCCCTTCACTGCCAGTGTCATTTACACAGGAATCAGTGCATTTGTATAGCACTGATTTCTGTATAAATGACAATGGTCCCAAAAATGTGTCAAAAATGTCCGATGTGTCTGCCATAATGTTGCAGTCACGATAAAAATTGATGATCGCCACCATTACTAGTAAAAAAAAAAAAATTATGAATAAAAATGCCATAAAACTATCCCCTATTTTGTAAACGCTATAACTTTTGCGCAAACCAATCCATAAACGCTTATTGCGATTTTTTTTACCAAAAATATGTATAAGAATACGTATCGGCCTAAACTGAGGAAAACATTTTTTTATATATATTTTTGGGGGATATTTATTATAGCAAAATGTAAAAAATGCGGTTTTTCAAAATTGTCGCTCTTTTTTTGTTTATAGCGCAAAAAATAAAAACCGCAGAGGTGATCAAATACCACCAAAAGAAAGCTCTATTTGTGAAAAAAAAAAAAACGTCAATTTTGTTTGGGAGCCACGTCGCACGACCGTGCAATTGTCAGTTAAAGTGACGCAGTGCCGAATCGCAAAAAGTGCTCTGGTCTTTGGCCAGCAAAATGGTCCGGGGCTTAAGTGATTATAGGGACTGAGCTACCCCTCACCCATGCACACAGACCAATATTTTGTGTATGTATACCTGGAATTTAGGTTCGACCACTTCAATACCGGGCACTTTTACCCCATCCCTGCCCAGTACAATTTTCAGCTTTCAGAGCTGTTAAACTTTGAATGACAATTGCGCAGTCATGCAACACTGTACCCATACTATATTTTTATCATTTTGTTAACACAACTAGAGCTTTCTTTTGGTGGTATTTAATCACCACTGGGGTTTTTTATTTTTTGCTAAATAAATGAAAAAAGACTGAAAATTTAGAGATAAAAAAAAACGTGTTTTTCTTTGTTTCTCTTGTGAAATGTTGCAAATAAATAATCTTTCTTTATAAATTTAGCCCAAAATGTATACTGCTACATTTCTTTGTTGAAAGTAACCAAAATTGGTGTATATTATTTAGTCTGTAGGAAAGTTATAGATTCCACAAACTATGATATATATCTGAAAATTGATCAATCCTGATGTACTGATGGACTATCATTTCTTGAGGCCCGAAAAAACCAGGACAGTACAAATATCACCCCAATGATCCATTTTTGGAAAGTAGACAGTCCAAGGTATTTAGTAAGAGGGATGGCAAATTTTATGAAGTTGTAATTTTTTGTCATAATTTTTTGGAAAATGAAGAATCTAAAAAAAATGTTCACGATTTTTATTTTTTTTACATACTGTCACCAGTGTAGTACAGCCTCATCATATAACTGGTGTGATTAGGGACATTGACTGGTGACAGTATTAAAAAAAAAAGTTATAATTTTTTAATATTTTTTTTTTTTTTAATGATTTTCTTTTAACACACTGTGATCAAAGCAATATAATGTTACCATGGCAACATTGTACTACTCTGGGGAAGTGATCAGGATTTTTTTTACACATTATGTTTGCTTATAGCAGTGAATTACATTGCTATATGCAAGCATTTACTGAATGAAACTGATTCATTTGTTGTGATTAGTCAAAGCTAATTATATGATACAGATGGGCTGTGATTGGCCCCGTCTGTACCATGTGATCAAACTGACCAATCACAGCTAGCACACAATTGTACACAATGGATGGCATGAAAGGAAGCCATTCATTGTTTACAACTGTTTACAACTGCCATGTGACCTGCTGTGATTGGTCACAGCAGTCACATGATATCGGCAGTGAGCTGATACACTGATAAGCTGTGTTGCCCTTTCTAACAGGACTTCATATGGAGTCCATTCAGAATAGGAAAGCCAACGCCCCACCATCATTCTACTGTAGGCAAGGCGGGAAGGTTTTAAAGGCTTCAGGTATGTGCTATAGGTGAATGACGTCTACAGCACAGACCTACTTTGCCGGGACGTCCTACTGTGCTTTAGCGGCCTGCGCGTGGCACGCTCTGTGATGTAAACAGATGTAAACATGTGATGTAAACAGAGCCGGTAATCAGCTATTTTTTTCTCCTCACGCTGATAAAAAAAAAAGCCGGTCACCGGCGGCTGTCAGAGGGACATCGGTCCTGATCAAGGAGAGCAGCCGCCAGCTCATCTGTGCCCACCTTTGTCACCTGCCAGTGCCACCTACCAGTGCACAACAGTGCCGCTTACCAGTGCCCACCAGCGCCACCTACCAGTGCCCACAGTGCCACTCATCAGTGCCCACAGTGCCACCTATCAATGTCACCAATCAGTGCCTCATCAACAGTGCTGCCCATCAGTGTCACCTACCAGTATCCATCAGTGCCATCTATCAGTGGTACCTATCAGTAACACCTATCAGTGCCCTTCAGTGCCCATCAGTGCCATCTTATCAGTGGCTATCAGTGCCGCCTTATCTGTCCCCATCAGTGCCGCCTTATCTGTCCCCATCAGTGCCCACCAGGGCAGCTATCAGTGTCGCCTGATCAGTGCATATCAATGAAGGAGAAAAATTAGCTGTTTGAAAAATTTTATAACAAACTATGAAACACGATTTTCTTTTTTTTTTTTCTAAATTTTTCGTATTTTTTTGTTTGTTTAGCAAAAAATAAAAACTCCAGTGGTGATTAAATACCACCAAAAGAAAGCTCTATTTGTGTGAAAAAAATGATAACAATTTCATTTGGGTACAGTGTTGCATAACCGCCCAATTGTCATTCAAAGAGTGACAGTGCTGAAAGCTGAAAATTGATCTGGGCAGGAGGGGGGTTTAAGTGCCCAGTAACCAAGTGGTTAAAGTCATTGAGTAATTATAGGGTGAACTTCCACTTTAGGCACTTTTCTGCTCTGAAAACGCGGGCAGAATCACACATTTGTAAACGGTGTTTAAACCACACATGTGAGGCATAGCCGCGATCGTTAGAGCGAGAGCAATAATTAAGACCTCCTCTGTAACTCAAAACTGGTAACCTGTAGAAATTTTTAAACTTCGCCTATGGAGATTTTTAAGGCTCAAAGTTTGTCGCCATTCCACGTGTGGGCATGACATGTTGGGTATCAATTTACTCGGCGCAACATCATCTTTCCCAATATATAAAAAATTGGGTTAACTTTACTGTCTTATTTTTTAATTCAAAAAAAGCATATTTTTTCCAAAATAATTGTGTTTTTAAGACCGCTTCGCAAATACGGTGTGACATAAAGTATTGCAACGACTGCCATTTTATTCTCTAGGGTGTCTGAAAAAATATATTTATAATGTTTGGGGGTTCTAAGTAATTTTCTAGCAAAAAAAATTATTTTAACCTGTAAACAACTAAGTTTGAAAAATAGGCCTGGTCCTTAAGTGGTTAAACAGGAAGTAAACTTTGACCCTCCGAAGCTACATTTCAAAGAAGGGAGTATAGTAAATAATTTTAAACAAGTGCACGGTAAATAGAAGCCCCATCGCATGTTTCTTACTTTTTTTTCTTTGGTTTATTCATTTCCTAATTTCCGGGTGCAGTCGCCGCCATCCTAACTACTGTCTCCTGCATCTGATGTGCTCTGGACTTACGCCCTTTCTTCTTCTCCCGGCCTGTAATCTCCCGCACGTGGCGTAATTCTTTAGCAAGCTTGTTTGTTTTGTGAATGGAAATCAAATCTTGTGATATCTCGGAGTTGTGCCGTGGACACAGGAGATAACGGAGCCCCGACACGTCATCAAAGGACTGACGGCACGATGAGCATGCTGCAAAAAAAGACAAACGCGCACATGCGCTGGTGATGTAATGAAGAGTAACAGGACAGATTACAAGCAAATGAACAAGGTTGTAAAGATTTAACACAGAGTGATCAGCTAAAGAGAAACTGCAGTCTGCTCAAATAATAAAAACATCTTTGTCATTCTGAAGCTTCCCTCCAACCACTTTGCATATTATTGCAAAATATTTTATATATACTGTGATTCTGTACTTGCCAAATATGCTGCAGAAATCTCCCTCCACCAAGTCTGGCTGCATCCATTTTAAATGTGGGCAGCTAAAGCTTCTGCCTGTTCACTTCCTGGATTAACACAGACACACACCTCCATCTCTGCAGGTCTCATTGGCCCTCTTATGACTCATCCCCCCTCCCTTCCTGGCAAAGCAACCAGACAAGAAACAGGAAGTGGGCTGTATAAGGTACAGTGCTGTGAAAAAGTATTTGCCCCCTTGCTGATTTTTTTTGCATATTTCTCACACTTAAATGATTCAGATCATCAAACAAATTTTAATATTACACAAAGATAATCCGGGTAAATCCAAGATGCAGTTTTTAAATTATTATTTCATTTATTAAGGGAAAAAAGTTGTTCAAACCTGCCTGTCCCTATGTGAAAAAGTAATTTCCCTCTCCCATGCTGAATCATGAATGAACTGTGATTAATCCCAATTTTTTGGAAAGCTGAGTTATATTTCACTTGCCACACCCAGGCCGGATTACTACCAGACCTGTTGAATCAAGAAATCACATAAACAGAAGCTATCTGACAAATTGAAGCACACTAATGCCGCATACACACGAGCGGACTTTCCAGCAGACTTGGTCCGGCGGACTGGACTGTGTCGGACAATTCGATCCTGTGTGGGCTCCAGCGGACTTTTTTTCCCCAAAAGTCCGACGGACCTAGAAATAAAACATGTTTCAAATCTTTCCGACGGACTAGTCCGGTCGAAAAATCGTCTCGTCTGTATGCTAGTCCGATGGACTAAAACCGACGCTATTGGCTATGAACTTCCTTAGTTTAGTCCGATCGTACGTCATCACGTACGAATCCGTCGGACTTTGGTGTGATTGTGTGTAGGCAAGTCCGTTCGTTGGGAAAGTCCTTTGGAAGTCCGCCGAAAGTCCGTCGGACCAGTCCGGTCAAAAAGTCCGCTCGTGAGTACGCGCCATTACAGATCACAAAAAAAAACACACATCATGCCACAATCTAAAAAAATTCAGGAACAGATTAGAAACAAACATGTATCAGTCTAGGAAGAGTTTCAAAGCCATTTCTAAGGGTTTGGAACTCCAGTGAACCACGGGGAGAGTCATTATCTCCAAATGGAGATAACTTGGAACCTTCCCAGGAGTGGCCGGCCTACAAAAATTACTCCAAGAGAATGACTTAGCTTAAGTGCACTTGGGTTATGCAGCAGGACAATACGCCTAAACACAAAAGCAAGTCCACCTTCAAATGGTTCAAACAAAGCAAAATTTAGGTTTTGGAGTGACCTAGTCAAAGCCCAGACTTAAATCCAATTGAGATGCTGTATCATGACCTTACACAGGCCGTTAATGCTGGTAAACCCTCCAATGTGGCTGAATTAACCACTTGCTTACTGTGTACTTAAACCCCCCTCCTGCCCAGACCAATTTTCAGCTTTCATCGCTGTGACTCTGGCTCCATGCACACTGGAGCTCAAAAAAGCTTTTTCTGGACGCCAGATTGCTGGAAGAAAGCGCTGGTTGAAAAACATGCTTTTAACAGCGTTTTGTACTAGCGTTTATGCGCTTTTTTAGCGTTAGCGTTTATGGGCGTTTTAAATAAAAACACACAGAGGAAACTCCAAAAACGCCACAATGCATTCCCGAACTCCCACAATGCATTGAAAAAATAGAACGTTGAACGCTAATTAACATGCGTTTATGAGTGTTTATGCACGTTTACCAGCGCTTTTTGTGGTCAGAAAAACGACACTTTGAACGTGATTTTATGGCGTTCAGAAAACAGTCCATAAACTCCACTGCTGATAAAAGCTAAAAAACGTCCATGTGTGCATGGACACATAGGATAATATAGAGTGGAGTTTATGGGCTGTTAAAAAAAACACCCAAACTCGAAAAAACGTCCGTTTATGAGCTCCAGTGTGCATGGAGCCTAATGCCCTGTACACACGGTCGGATTTTCCGATGGAAAATGTCCGATCGGAGCGTGCTGTCGGAAATTCCGACCGTGTGTTGGCTCCATTACACATTTTCCATCGGAATTTCCGACACACAAAGTTTGAGAGCAGGCTATAAAATTTTCCGACAACAAAATCCGTTGTCGGAAATTCCGATTGTGTGTACACAAATCCGACGCACAAAGTGCCACGCATGCTCAGAATAAATTAAGAGATGAAAGCTATTGGCTACTGCCCCGTTTATAGTCCCAACGTACGTGTTTTACGTCACCGCGTTTAGAACAATCGGATTTTCCGACAACTTTGTGTGACCGTGTGTATGTAAGACAAGTTTGAGCCAACATCCATCGGAAAAAATCCATGGATTTTGTTGTCGGAATGTCCGATCAATGTCCGACCGTGTGTACAGGGCATTAGAATGAAAGAGCGGTCATACAACACTGTACCCAAATTAATTTTTTATATTTTTTTTCCACACAAATAGAGCTTTCTTTTGGTGGTATTTAATCCCAGCTGGGGTTTTTATTTGTTGCTAAACAAAGAAAAAAAGATGGAAAATTTTGAATAAAAATATCATGTTTCATAGTTTGTTATAAAATTTTGCAAACAAGTAATTTTTCTCCTTCATTGATATGCGCTGATGAGACGGCACTGATAGGCTGCACTGGTGGGCACTGATAGGCACAGATAAGGCGGCACTAATGGGGACAGATAAGGCGGTATTGATGGGCACAGATAAGGCAGCACTGATGGCCACTGATGGGTGGCACTGATAAGTGTTACTGATCGGTACCACTGATAGATGGCACTGATGGGCGGCACTGTTCATGAGGCACTAATTGGTGACACTGATACATGGCACTGTGGACACTGATGGGTGGTACTGTGGGCACTGGTAGGTGGCACTGTTGTGCACTGCTAGGTGGCGCTGGCAGGTGGCACAGATGAGCTGGCGGCAGCTCTCCTTGATCGGGACCGATGTCCCTCTGAGAGCCGCCAGTGATTGGCTTTTTCTTTCTCCTCACGCTATCAGTGCGAGGAGAAAAAATAGCCGATTACCGGCTGTTTACATCACATGATCAGCTGTCATTGGCTGACAGCTGATCACGTGGTAAGGGGTTGCGATCGACCCCTTACTCTGATCTGTGATCAGCCGAGTCTCATAGACTCACTGATCACAGAGCGGGCCCTGCAGGGGGCGCGCAGGCTGCTTGGGCACGGGAGGTCGTCTATTGACTCCCTCCCGGCAAAGCAGGCTGGCGCTGTAGCTGTCATTCGGCTATAGCACGGATCTGAAGTTAAAACAATTCTGAAAAGAAGAGTGGGCCAAAGCAATGCAATGCTCCACAGCAATGTGAAAGACTCATTGCCAGTTATCGCAAACACTTGATTGCAGTTGTTGCCGCCAAGGGTGGCACAACATGTTCTTAGGTTTAGGGGGCAATTACTTTTCACGGCAGTGTATTTACTGGCAGAAAAATATTGCTTTACTATCCAAAGTTAAAACAACAAGGGCAGAAGATTTAATAGGCAGAAAGATGAACAAATGACTGAAGGTCCACTTTAAGTGCTTAGTAATGCTTTATAAGGCAGAAAATGCACAGGATGAGTTTACAACCACTCTAAAACCCTCTATGTTAGCCTATTGGCACAATTTATTGCGCATAGAGCAGACCATTATCTGTGACTCGTTGAAACGCAGGAAAAGAAAAATGCAAATGTCCCGTTTGTACAAAGTGTGCCTGGGGCCTTAGGGCCCATTCACAGCACAAACTGCGTGTTCACTGTGCATTTTTTTTGCATGCAAAGTGATGTGAATTCTTTACACTGTAAACAATCCTTTTTATATTGTAAAGCGGTGCGTAAACTGTTGGCGCTATATAAATACTGCATTATAATAATAATACATGCCAGGGCTTTTTTTCAGCAGGAACGCGGGGGAATGCAGTTCCGGCACCTCCAGCTCTGAATGTATGTAATGACAAGGGGTGCTGGGGTTTACTGAAGGGTCTATTGATGTTGGCTGCTGGGGGATCTATTGTTGCTGGAGGGGATCTATTTTTACAGGGGGAGAGTCTATTGTTGCTGGGGTGGTCAGTTGTCGCTGGTGGGGCATCTATTGTTGCTGGGGGGCTCTTATGCTACTGGGAGGCAATCGTTTCTGGAAGACATCTACTGTTGATGGAGAGGGCTATTGTTGCTAGCTGTTCAGAGTCTATTGTTGCTGGGGGTGCTCCAATGTTGCTGGCTACAGGGGATCTATTTAACTTCCTATCAGTAACAAATTACATACAAATTACTTAGCACCACAAATTGATACTTGGTTCTGTATCCATTACTGAGAGGTGGGTAGGGGGTGGAACCAAGGAACGATGCTCAGAGGTGGGTAGAGAGTGGAACCAAGGAATGGTTCTTGGAGGTGGGTAGAGAGTGGAACCACAGAATGGTGTTCGGAGGTGGGTAGGGGGTGGAACCAAGGAATGGTGCTCGGAGGTGGGTAGGGGGTTGAACCAAGGAATGGTGCTTGGAGGTGGGTAGGGAGTGGAACCAAGGAACGGTGCTCGGAGGTGGGTAGGGGATGGAACCAAGGAACGATGCTCAGAGGTGGGTAGAGAGTGGAACCAAGGAATGGTTCTTGGAGGTGGGTAGAGAGTGGAACCACAGAATGGTGTTCGGAGGTGGGTAGGGGGTGGAACCAAGGAATGGTGTTCGGAGGTGGGTAGGGAGTGGAACCAAGGAAAGGTGCTCGGAGGTGGGTAGGGGGTGGAAGCAAGGAACTGTGTTCCGAGGTGGGTAGGGGGTTGAACCAAGGAATGGTGCTCGGAGGTGGGTAGGGGGTTGAACCAAGGAATGGTGCTTGGAGGTGGGTAGGGAGTGGAACCAAGGAACGGTGCTCGGAGGTGGGTAGGGGATGGAACCAAGGAATGGTGCTAGGAGGTGGGTAGGGAGTGGAACCAAGGAATGGTTCTTGGAGGTGGGTAGAGAGTGGAACCACAGAATGGTGTTCGGAGGTGGGTAGGGGGTGGAACCAAGGAATGGTGCTCGGAGGTGGGTAGGGAGTGGAACCAAGGAAAGGTGCTTGGAGGTGGGTAGGGAGTGGAACCAAGGAACTGTGCTCAGAGGTGGGTAAGGGGTTGAACCAAGGAATGGTGCTCGGAGGTGGGTAGGGGGTTGAACCAAGGAATGGTGCTTGGAGGTGGGTAGGGAGTGGAACCAAGGAACGGTGCTCGGAGGTGTGTAGGGGGTGGAACCAAGGAACGGTGCTCGAAGGTGGGTAGGGAGTCGAACCAATGAATGGTGCCCGGAGGTGGGTAGGGAGTGGAACCAATGAACGGTGCTCGGAGGTGGGTAGGGAGTGGAACCAAGGAACGGTGCTCGGAGTTGGGTAGGGAGTGGAACCAAGGAACGGTGCTCGGAGGTGGGTAGTGAGTGGAAACAAGGAACGGTGCTCTGAGGTGGGTACTGAGTGGAAACAAGGAACGGTGCTCGGAGGTGGGTAGTGATTGGAAACAAAGAACGGTGCTCGGAGGTGGGTAGTGGTTGGAAACAAGGAACGGTGCTCGGAGGTGGGTACTGAGTGGAACCAAGGAACGGTGCTTGGAGGTGGGTAGGGAGTGGAACCAAGGAACGGTGCTCGGAGGTGGGTAGGGAGTGAAACCAAGGAACGGTGCTCGGAGGTGGGTAGGGAGTGGAACCAAGGAACGGTGCTCGGAGGTGGGTAGGGAGTGGAACCAAGGAACGGTGCTCGGAGGTGGGTAGGGAGTGGAACCAAGGAACGGTGCTCGGAGGTGGGTAGGGAGTGGAACCAAGGAATGGTGCTCGGAGGTGGGTAGGGAGTGGAACCAAGGAATGGTGCTCGGAGGCGGACACAAAAGGTGACTTGGAAGGAGGAAGTTCCTGCCCCTATTCTCTGAGAAAAAAAGCCTTGATACACGCATTTGCGCTGCATTTTTCATAAGCTTACATGTCCTTTGAGGTCACTTATGTCTTCTTTGGTCTTTTAGGGCCCATTCACACCAGAAACTGTGCGCTTATTGCGCATTTTTACATCACAGTGCCGTGCATTTTTTTAAGTTTCCTTTGAGTTTTTTGGGCTTTTATGTGCCCCATGTCTGTGTAGAAACATGCAGCTTGCTGTACTTTTTCTCACTGAACTGAGTGAACTATACCTACAGGAGAAGCCGCATTTTGTACTGTCCATGCACTCAGTGAAAAATGTCCATGTAGTGTGAATGGGCCATTATTCTAGAATGATACCATGTCCTGACTCCTGACAGACAGCTGACGAGGGACGGATGAATGGTATACTGCGCACTGACTCTCCTTCCCCGTTTCCGCTATACACACACCACGGCCTCCTCACAGTCACCCAGTGACGTCACGCCAGCCACACTCCCCTGGCCTTTTCCAATTGGAACAATGGACGGTGCGGACGCAGGTGCAACAGCGTTCGGTGTTCTGATTGGGGGCCCGTGCCCCGTGACGTAAGGCAGGCGTGTCCAGCCGGTGTCGTGCCGTGCACCTGCTTGCCTTTGTGGGGAACGCGCTGCGCGGTCTCGGGGAGGACTCCTGTGGCTATTGGCCATTGTTTTCAGACAGGTAAATGACTGGGGTCACCTATGTGCTATTGAAGTGCTGGGGGGGGGGGTCGGGGTGCCGTGCCTGCTGCTGTCGGTGCGGGAACGCGCCGCTAGCATTGTGTGTGAGAGCTGCTTGTCTGCTGCAGGCGCTCCATGTTTACATTCCGTGCTGTGGGGTGAGACATAAGCCGTCCCCTCCAGCTATTGTCCGCCTGGAGTCCTTGAACTTGTAGCCGTGTGTGTGTGCGCGCGCCTCCTCCTGTCACCATGCCCACCCCCCACCATGAGCCGATTACAGGAGTTCACACAAGGTGATCAGAGACATTCACATAGTGATTAGGGGACAGCTCCGATCATCTGTAATAACTGATCACCACGTCTTCTAGCCTGACACTTCTCTCCCATACACTTGCAGCAACCTGCCTATCAAATACTGCTCATGTGTTTTTGTATCTGCAATTACATCGAAATCCAAAACCTCTTTTCATTCTGGATACAGTAGGATGGCTTCAGAGCAGTGCCAGGTTTTTATTTAGCCATCTGCGTCCCATTGGATAGACTTCCCTTTACTTCCTGTTCTGTAGAAACAACAGGAAGTGAGAGCAAATCTCTCCAAAGTGATTGGAAATGCTGCAGTAAGGCCGATTTACACTCTCTTCCTGTTCTGGTGACAACTAAAGATTTTTCAATTGTTCTCTCACTTTTATATTTAGCGATCAGGACAAATAAAGTGAATATCCCTAAGCGGTAGATGACAACAGAAGGAAGTGATTTCAAAACCTGAAAGGGGTTGTAAAGTCTAACTTTTTTTTTTTACCTTAATGCATTCCTTGCATTAAAGTGACTGTAAGGGGGTTTTTTTTTTTGTTTTTTTTAAAATAACAAACATCATACTTCCCTCCACTGTGCAGCTCGTTTTGCACAGAGTGGCCCCGAACCTCGTCTTCTGGGGTTCCCCGGAAGCTCCTCCCCACATCAGATAACCCCCTAGGAGAAGTTCTCTCCTGAGGGGGTTACCTTGCGGTCACGCTCCCGAATCCAGCATTCGTCATCCATAGAGGCTGAATGAAGGAATCGGCCCCGCCCCAGGTCATTGGATTTGATTGACAGCAGCGGGAGCCAATGGCTGCGCTGCTATTAGTCTGTCCAATTGAGCTGAGAAACCAGAGAGAAAGTGTATCCCCACCGGGTCAAGTTCCAGGGCTCAGGTAAGTAAAATGGGGGGTGGTCACTGGCAGGTGTTTTTTCACCTAATGCATAGGATGCATTAAGGTGCAAAAACACGAAGGTTTGCAAACCCCTTAACCACTTGCTTACTGGGCACTTAAACCCCCCTCCTGCCCAGACCAATTTTCAGCTTTCAGCGCTCTCACACTTTGAATTTAAGCACATTCATACAGCACTGTACCCAAATGAAACTTTTATCATTTTTTTCCCCACAAATAGAGCTTTCTTTTGGTGGTATTTAATCACAGCTGGGGTTTTTATTTTTTGCTACACAAACAAAAAAAAAATGGAAAATTTTGAAAAAAAAAAAAAAATCATGTTTAGTAGTTTGTTATAAAATTTTGCAAACCGGTACATTTTATCCTTCATTGATATGCGCTGATGAGGCTGCGCTGGTGGCCGCTGATGAGGCTGCACGGATGGGTGGCACTGATGGGCAGTACTGTTGTTCTGGCATTGTGGGCACTGATTGGGGGCACTGATAGGTGGCGCTTTTGGGCACTGGTTGGCAGCACTGTTTCCTATTGCTAGGTGGCACTGGTGATCTGGCAGCAGATCTCAGTGATCGGTACTGATGTCCCTCTCACGGCCGCCGGTGATCGGGTTTTTTTCCTCCTCACGCTGTCAGCCGAGGAGAAAAAATAGCCAATTACCGGCTCTGTTGATGTCACATGATCAGCTGATCACGTGGTAAGGGGTCAGGATCGACCCCTTTCTCCGATCTGTGATCCAGCGAGTCCCATAGACTTGCTGATCGCAGGGGGCGCGCAGGCCGCTCAGGCACGGGACAACGTCCATAGAAGTCATCCTGGCAACTTCTGCAGGTCTGCGCTGTAGCCGTCATTCCGCTATAGCGCGGATCTCAAGTGGTTAAGGTAAAAAATGTTTAGGTGTCGGCATTGCCCCCTCAGCCCCCCTTTACTTACCTGACACACCTTTCGATCCAGCAGCGTGCATGTCGGCAGATCGTTCCTCCCCTCACTTCCGGGTCTTGCTGGCTTTGCTGGGGCTTCCAGTGCTGTCAATCAAAGCCAGTGATGACAGAGTGGGGGGGGGGGGGGTGGCTGAGTTCCGCTGTTTGTGTCAATGGACGCAGCAGAGGGACTCCAGTGAGCACGCACGAGGGCCCCATGGGAAGCGGCTTTCCATTGGGGCACTGGACAGAGAGGAGGGGGCAGGAGCACTGGCTGGGGACCCAAAAAAGGAGGTTCCTGGCCACTCTGTGCGATTCTATTGGACAGAGTAGGTGAGTATAGGCATGTTTGTTATTTAAAAATAAATAAAAATTTCCTTTACCAACCCTTGAAGCAAACTAAAGGCATCTGTACTCCTCTTTCCTCCAACAGCCCCCCTCCCTCATCAGCATCTTCTTGGGTGTGGTGGTTTTCGGCTATCTTCATTGGCTGGCCCAAGATGATGTCATCCCTGCGCACGTGCATGCACTATACATCTCAACATGCAGGGATCAGGCTGGCTATTGTAAGCTGAGCTGCGCATGTGTGGCTCAGTTTACATGCCGTGGAATGCCGAGAGTAAGCAGGTTGGTGCAACTTATTGCCTGTCTCCTCTGCAATAAAAGAGATTGCCAGCTCACAGTGAATAACAGCTGAACTTTAGGCTCCATTCACACTTGTTTGACTTCAAAGCTGTGAGATTTACATTGTGACTTTGATGCAACTTTGGCTGTTGACTTTGACTGTTGCACAACTATCACATTGATAACATTGAAGTGTATGTTACCCTAAAGGAGAAAAAAAAAGATTCTGTTCTTTAAAGCATGTTCTACAGCACAGTGCTTGTGCTGTGTATTTTGCCCTCCTGTATAACCTAAAAAAACTGGCTGATCCCGCCTGGCTATACCCTCCTCTCTGTAAACTGACCATGGTGTATTATGGCTGCTGAGCCCCTGACATTGTGGTCAGTTTACATGCCTCCGTCATCTGCAGCCCTCCTGTCGTCCTCTGTGCTCCACTCCCTGCCTGGCTGCTCTGCGTCAAGTGCCCACCCCCTTCCCTCCTGCTGCTGAAATATCTTATGTAATCCTGTTTGTTTCCTAATGACAGGTACCCCTGTCTCTGTGTTGTATAAAAAAAATCCCGGCTTTACCTGATTTCAGAGCATCGCTCTCGTGGCCGGCTAGCTCTCTCTTCTTCTTATCAGTGGGGAAATCTCGGCCCCACCCGCTGCAGTTGTCAGACGGTGACAAGAGAGCTGGCCGATCACGTGAGCAGCACTCTGAAATCAGTTATATCTTTCTTCTTTTTTTTTTTTTTTTTTTTTTATAAAACACAGGGACTGGAGTGCCGTCATCAGGAAACAAAGATGATTATATTAAGTTAGCAAAGTGGGTTAACAAACACTTTTAAGATGCGACTTTCATGCAACTTTCGAGTTTACATGGCAGTTATAGTCGTGCACAGGGGTGTGCCTGATGTTCCTGGGCACACTCGAATCACTCCATGCACATTAGCATTATTGCTTTATTTGCTGGCAGGGAGCTGGAAAAAATTTCTCTCTGATCAGCTATGCCAGAAGAGAAATGATTCTGCACTTTTTCACTGTGCCAGTTCGAAGATGGGAAAGATCTCCCACTGACCAGCTCTGCCATAGGCGTATATATATATAACACAATTAATCATGAAGAATCGTTATCGCGATCTTGACTAAAGTGTTTCACAATTCTTTCTATGCAAAGAATTCTCTCTGCTCTTCTGAAGCCACAGCCCTCAAAAGAAAGGAAGAGAAAAACCAGGCAGTCTGCCAAGAAACAAAACACTCTTTATCAGTTGAACTTAAGTATAAACATTGTAACAATTTGTCAATGGAATAGACTTTGTGTGTAAGTGAAAAAAGTTTACCCATTTAAACACTAAACCTTTTTCTGACATTTGTTGGTTTCAAGTTAAAGCAGAGTTCCACTCATTGAATTCCCCCCCCCCCCCCCCCCTGGTGCCTCAATTGGCACCTTTCAGGGGGGTGCAGATACCTGTATAGTACAGGTATCTACACCCACTTCCGGGCATAGCTAGCTGGAGCTATCCGCAAATGCCCGCCCTCCCTCCCCCCGTTGTGTTGTGGGAAACACACAGTTCCCACAACACAACAGGGACCAGTGTAGACGCGCAGCGCATGCGCAGTAGGGAACCGGGCATTGAAGCCGCAACGCTTTACTTCCTAAATCCCTGACCGAGGATGGCGGCGGGGGCATCCGAGAGACGAGCAATCGATCGGCTTCGGCTGCCGACATCGCTGGACCCTGGGACAGGTAAGTGTCCATTTATTAAAAGTCAGCAGCTGCAGTATTTGTAGCTGCTGGCTTTTAATATTTTTGTTTAAGGTGGAGCTCCGCTTTAAAATCTTTTTTTTTGTTTGCCAGAAAATTACTTAGAACCTTCAAACATATATATTTTTTTAGTAGACACCCTAGAGAATAAAATGGTGGTTGTTGCAATATCTTATGTCACACTGTATTTGCGCATATATACACGCTGACTTTTTTAATAAACGGACACTCACCTGTTCCAGGATCCAGTGCTGTCCTCATCCGGCTGGTTTCTTCACCAGTCTTTGGTGCCGGAACGGACATCTGAGCTGTAGGCAGCCGGCTGTGACTGCTTGGGGCTTCACAGCTGGCTGCTCATGACACATGTGCAAGCTGTGCTATCTGAATGGTTCTGCAGCTTTCTAGGACCTGTGATGTGTCCTAGAAAGCTGGGAGGCAGGAGGGGGGGCAAACGTCCACTTGGATAACCGAGATCACCCCCCAAAAAATAAAGTGCCAAATGTGAAAGAGGCAGGGGAAAGAGGAGGAAGAGCAGAACTGTATTTTTTGAATGAAGTTTTGCTTAAAAGTGGAACTAAACATATTGATTTAAATGTCACTAAAGGCAAAACGTGAGGCAAAAACTAAGGGGGAGTAATGACCCCTGTCAGGTGTTTATTTATTTTTTTCTATCTGTGTCCCTTTGTGGAGATTTCCCTTCCTGTCCTATAGCCAATACAGGAAGTGAGAGGAAATCCCTCCAATATAAGGGGAATGCTGGGGTGTCACCAGGGCTAATCTTCTCATTGGAAGATTCCCACGAATCCTGTTCTAATGTCAAGCAATAGTTTGGGATTTTCTTTTACTTTCGCCTTTTGATGAGTACTGTAAACAGGACAAAAAGAGGGTGAATCTCCTAGAGGGGACTCAAACAGCAATAAAAGCTGGCAGATTTTCTATAGTGATGCACTGAATAGGGTTTTCAGTGTTGTGCTGAAAGAAAAAAGGTGCCGATAATTGCTGCCAAAAACGCCTGACATTTTGCCTTGATTTTTACCGTGTTTATGGTGTGTGTGTGTTTTTTTTTTTTTTTTTTTCCGTAGGTCATGTGACTCAAAACTGCAACTGGATGCTGCGTTTTCAATGCACTTCAATGGGAAGGTGCGTTTTTGGTGCATTTGTTTTTAACTGACCAAATTTGCACCAAAAATGCAGCAAGAGGGATTTTTAACACTGCTTCAAAAGGTGCCGATAATGTCCAACAATAAATTCATATTAATTTAAATTCATGATAAAAATTAAAAAGTCAAATATAATACAATTATTTATCATATCATACTTGCTCACCTCGATGTAACTTAAAATAGGCAATTTCTTACCTGGTAGGTACAGTGAATATCTCCTAAACTTGCACTGTTTAAGGAGATATTTACACTGTATACAGCCGGTGACATCACCAACGCATGCACTCTGAAGGCATACCATGCCAGGCCTTCAGAGCTCTGTGCCATAGCCCAGGGCTCCCACGCACATGTGAGGGAGTGACATTAACGCGGCCCCGGCCACTCATACAGCCGGAGCCCATGGACCCGGAAGGAAGCCTGGGGGCAGATTAAATAACTGTTGGCAGTGACAGCTCATCACTGGAAGGCTTTGTTCTAAGGTGAGTATTTCAAATGTACTGGTATGCGATGCATACTACGGTAGCACATTATGCCATTGCCTTGCAGGGGATTTTTTTTTTTTTTTTTTAAAGCAGCGGTTTGCTACTGCTTTAAAAATTAATGCAGCCCCCACATCTAAGGACAATTGCAATATATTACATTTTCGGGTTTAGGTATGTTTTACCTAAACCCAAAGATAAGCCCCGGTTCACACTGATGCAGCGCGACTTGCAGCGCCACTGCCTCAGGCGACCTGGACACGACAGGGGCGGCGACTTGCAAAACGACTTCTATATAGAAGTCTATGCAAGTCGCCTCAAGTCGCCCCCAAAGTAGTACAGGAACCTTTTTCTAAGTCGGAGCGACTTGCGTCGCTCCCATTAGAGCGGTTCCATTGTACAGAACGGGACGCTACTTGTCAGGCGGCTAGGTCGCCTGACAAGTCGTCCTAGTGTGAACCGACCCTTGGGTATGTTAAATGTTTTTTTTATTTTTCAACTAATGAACCAAGTAAGGTCTTGTTCAGATCTTCACTGCATCTAAACACCACAAACCAAAAACACGATCTAATTAATTTTTAATATTCAAAGCACCCCCCCCATCCATCCATTTCTTTACCCCCATCCATCCATTTCTTTATGCTTTATTTTGTTGAGAAACACTTTGAAAAACACCCATACCTAGCATTTCTGGCTGCGGCCTTCTTAAATATGGGCAAATGATTTGTGTAGCATTTATTTCCTAGAATCCATTTGCCCTTAGCTCAAGCATGCATGCAGGTGGGTGTGTGCGCTTGGCTGAGAAAACTCCTTCTCCTCTCTTCCCCTCTTGAAGACTCCTGTGATGCATGACATAATTTGCCTCGGCAAGAAATCAGGTAGTAACTGAACAAATGTAAAAAAAAACTTTAAAACCAGGAAATATGATGTACTTTTTTATATACTGTATTTAATAATGCTAGCAGCATGAGGATTAGGATTCATCGGTTTTGATTGGGAAAGTGAAGTTCCACTTTAAAGCGTACGCCTATGAAGCACCATGTTTTTCCCACAAGGGTATAGATAAGTGTTTTGTGCATTTCTCTGCAAAAAGTCCCATTAAAGTCAATTGGGATGCAGCAGCTGCACGGACTCAGATGCTGCTCCCAACCTGTCATCAGTGCAGGTACACAGCCCCAAAAGCTGACATCAATGAGACTGGCTGTATGGGATTGGGGGGTTGATTAAGAACAGGTTTGCAGTTCTAAAGTTACTGACTTTACTTGGCACATGCTTTTTCTTATCTGCATGCATGTTCCAGATTTGTGATTCAGAGTGTTAAAGCAACAAGATCAGAATGGCAGCCAGGCAACTAATTCTTTAGGAGTGGTCAGTGATATGCTGCTTTCTTTGTTCTCCTGCAGCTCTGTACAGTCCCACAACAGTTTTCTGATACTGATGCAAGAACAAAAAAGGTTTAAGTCATTTCATCTACAGGTGAGCCTGCAAACCCCCCACCCCTCTTCCCTAAGCCTAAAAGATGGTTTACTGTAGGAACATAGAGGTCACCTTTCTGACACAAAGGGGGAGAGTTACTAAAAGTGTTGCACTCAGAATCTGGTGTAACAGTTCATGGTAGCCAATCAGCTTCTAACTTCAGCTTGTTTAATTGGGCTTTGACAATAAGCCCCCGTTCACATCAGGGCGATTTGACATGTCAAATCGCAGCCTATTGCTAGGCAGTGGAACTGTCCGAATTGCGGCGCTGCACCAATTTCCAAAAGTAGTTTGTGCACTACTTTTGGTGACTTCGGGGGTGAATTCAATAGACATCTGTGCATGAACCCCCACAGATGTCTTTCAAATCGCCCCCGAACTCGCAATGATAGTTCAGCTAAACTTGCAGGATTTCAAACCCGCCTCCAATGTGAACGTAGGCTAAAACCTATAAGCTACTTGGTTTCTATGCAGAACTGCACCTGATTTTGCACCATGTAGTTTTAGTAAATAAACCTCCACGAAACACAATAAGGACGTTTTGCATATCTTAGCAGCACTTCTTTAAAAAGACTGGCTACATACCTTGTAAATTGAATATTTTCTGTATGCAATCTTTAAACATAATTGATGAAAAAGATGCACATGCATATTCTTATGGTTTTTTTTTTTTTTTTTTTTTTTTTGTGTTTAGTTTTTAAACCTTCCTCAAAAAAAAAATATTATTTGCTGTGTTCCTGTGCTATTTGCTTTTATCAGTTCGCTGCTGCAATGGTAAACATTTGTTCAACCTAATCAGGTTTATATTTCTGTTTTTTTCACGTCCTATTTGGCCTCATGTACACAGGCCTACTTTTATGCAGGAGAAATTGATCTAGGAAGTATAAACACAATTTCTCCTGCATCTAGATGTACTTGCCTTTATATGCGTTTAGCTGAGATAAAGATGGATTTGATTTAAATCACTAGTAAAAAGGCTTGATTTAATTCAAATCGAATTAAATCGTAATTTCTTTATCGTACATCATGGGACACAGAGCCTAAGTAATTACTTAATGGGTTATGGGCCACCTTCAGGTGTTGACACTGGTATACCCAATACAGGAAGCTGACTCCCCTATATAACTCCTCCTCCTTCCAGGAGGAAGATGTGCTCTGAGGAGCTCCAGGAGGGATCCATGCTGGATTTAAAAAAACCTCCACAACCGGATCCATCCATGCCCCTGCGGCTACAGGATGGTACCCGGGCCTCGCATAGAAGAATGAGGTTTTGCCTGTAATGCTTCTCTTTGAGGACTGGACCCTAGGAACCGGGACTCTCTTTGGTCTTGCTACATTACCTAAAGTTGTCCTGAGGGGTGCTGTACAGGTCCAAAGGAGCGGAACCCCTATTAAAAGGGACCCGGTCTTTGAAGGTTTAACTACGCTGCCCGCTGTGATGGGTGAAGTTTGGATCTGCCTGTTTTCAGCAGTATCCTGCACTGAGGAAAAGGTAAGAGAAAAGCATAGGAACTGCAAAGTCCACCTATGACTTTTCTTTCAATATTGTAATCCCTTAAAACTCCTCTAGAGGGAGTAAGAATGCATATACCCTGTTAATCTGTGCTAAACTTACATCGTGTGTCCTAGCAGCTGGAGGGGGTTCTCCTCTCCCCCCAATAGGGGAAACTGAGTGGCTGGGGGTATATGTACTATGGCACATTACATTTGTAACAGTTGTGAAATGCTATAATACAGTTAAGCACTAAAGGTGACAAACTGCTAAAAGAACATCCCCCCCCCCCCCCCTCGAGGAGTGCGGGGTGGCTTCTTGGCTAAAGGACATTTACGTGTTTCCATAGCTTGCCTCTTAAGGTGTACAAAGCTCGCTGCATGGCAGCTGCAGCCTCCTCTTCTCCTTCTGTTCTCAGATCGAAGCTGCCGCCATTCGAAACTGTTTGTGCGCACAAGGCTGAGGTTTTTTCATTGAATGAGGGAGGGTCGGGCAAGGGGCGTGGCTTAAGCAGTCGGCGCCGTGTGCGGCTCAGCGTCCTTGGAAAGCACATGGCGCACAGACAATCAAGTTTACACCTGAGGGGCTTAAAAGCTGTGCTCTGTGAACAAAAAGTGTCTACCAGAGCAGCTGAAGCAAGGCTGCCAGAGGACACAGGAGCGCTGGAGCACGTGAGGGGTGACGCAGGTATTTTCAGTACAAGAAAAGACATTATTGTTTAGCATCAGATTAATCTATGCTGCCATTGTTTTTCCTACTATTGCTCAGCAAATAGAACAGTTCTTAGAGTACCTCTGCTTTTGTGCTTAGCACTATGGCTCCCAAGGTTACTACTAAAGGCACCCAAGGTTCCACCCCCAGGCGCTGAGAACTCCAGTCATGCCTCCACACTGTCATCCTCTCTGGAGATACCAGTTATGGCAAGCCAGGGTGAGTCTTTGGAACCGGTTGGTGGTGCAACTGTTTCTCACACTTCAGCCCCTGTATACATGACTGAAGATGCATTTTCCTCTGCCCTGCAGGGCTTAAAAGGAAGATTAACGGCTTTAATCGCATCTTCCATCCAAGGGGATAGAAAGCGTACTAGATCCCTCTCTCCCACTCCAAACCCTTTACCAAGGAAACAGTGGGGACAAGATGAGGTATACCCTCAGACGATCGAGAGGAAAAACAAGCCGATTATTCCTCTGCGGAGGAAACAGCTGATGAATCAGCTTCACAATCTGAGGTACAAATCCTTACGGAAATGGTTAATTTCACATGCTACCCCTAACAGAGTTAGCTGAAGGTCCAGTTTCTCCTTTGGGTTCTTTGAAACCCTTACAACCTTTGCATGCGTTTCTGGTTCATACATTACTAGAACAACAAAGTGAAGTAACACATGCAAGAGTTGACACAGCTGCACACCCCAAAAAGCATTGCAAAATTAGTGGAAAGGTTTCCCCAGGGGGCTTTTAAACAGCAAAATATTTCTGAAACAATGTTTAGTAACCATGGGGAAACTTTTCCACTAATTTTGCAATACATTACTAGAAAAGCTTATTTATGCTGAATGGGATCATCCGGATAAGCATTTTCTCCCTCCACAGAGATTCTCAGTTCTCTATCCCATGGAGGCAAAATTCATCAAAGTGGAAGGTTCCAGCAGTTGACGCTGCGATTTCCAGTGTGAATAAGAGTCTAACTTGTCCAGTAGACAGATGCTTAAGTATCCAACAGATAAGAAGTTGAAATCCCTGTTAAAATCCTCTTTTTCCTTAGGAGGGACCGTTACTCGGCCTGCAATTGCAGCAATAGGCATCTGTCAGTCCTTAACCACTTAAGGACCAGCCTCTTTTTTGGATTTTAGGTGTTTACATGTTTAAAACAGGTTTTTCTGCTAGAAAATTACTTAGAACCCCCAAACATTATATATGGTTTTTCTTCTAACACCCTAGAGAATACAATGGCAGTCATTGCAATACTTTTTTTTTGCACCGTATTTGCGCAGCGGTCTTATAAGCGCACTTTTTTTGGAAAAAATTCACTTTTTTGAATAAAAAAATACAACAGTAAAGTTATCCCATTTTTTTTTTATATTGTGAAATATAATGTTACGCCAAGTAAATTGATACAAAACATGTCATGCTTGAAAATTGTGCCCGCTCGTGCAATGGCGTCAAACTTTTACCCTCAAAAATCTCCATAGGCGACGTTTAAAAAATTCTACAGGTTGCATATTTTGCGCTACAGAGGAGGTCTAGGGCTAGAATTATTGCTCTTGCTCTACCGGTCGCGGCGATACCTCACATGTGTGGTTTGACCACCGTTTTCATATGCGGGCGCTACTCGCGTATGCGTTCGCTTCTGCGTGCGAGCTCGTCGGGACAGGGGGGTTTTAATTTTTTTTTTTTATTTATTTTACAATATTTTATTTATTTTTTACACTGTTTAAAAAAAAAAAAAAAAAAATTGTGTCACTTTTATTCCTATTACAAGGAATGTAAACATCCCTTGTAATAGAAAAAAGCATGGCAGGACCTCTTAAATATGAGATCTGGGGTCAAAAAAAAAAAAAAAAAAGTCATTTAGAAAAATGACATTTGAAAAAATATGCCTTTTTAAGAGGTGTGGACGGAAGTGACGTTTTGACGTCGCTTCCGCCCAGCAGTGTCATGGAGACGAGTGAGCGCCATCTTGGCCTCACTCGTCTCCAGACACACCACGGCACAGGACGCAATCGCCTCCGCCGCTACCGACCGCGCCGGTAAGCGGCGGAGGGCACCGGATCGCGGCGGGAGGGGGGGCCCCCTCTCCCGCCACCGATAAAAGTGATCTCGCGGCGAATCCGCCGCAGCGACCACTTTTATCTGAAAGCCGGCCGCCGCACGAAAACGGGGATACCGGGGTTATGGCAGCTAGCTGCTGCCATAACAACGATATCCCCATTCAAACTTAGGACGTACATCGCTGTGCGGCGGTCGGGAAGTGGTTAAAGGACCAATTCACAGAGGCTCTTAAAGAGCTTCCTGCACAACAGGCCCGTGGGTTGGCCGAGTTACCAAAAGCATTATGTTTTGCCATAGATGCTATAAAGGATTCTATTCACCAGGCGTCTCGCCTTGCACTTGTGCTAGTACACATGCGTAGGACCCTTTGGTTAAAGGATTGGTCTGCCGAAGCACCTTGCAAAAAGCTTCTGACTAGTTTGCCTTTTCATGGGGAGCGACTATTTTTGGCGATGATTTGAATAAATACATCCAGACGATTTCTAGTGGTAAGAGTACTCTTTTGCCAGTCAAAAGGAAGTAAAAACGTCCTTCATTTAAACAGACTTTTTCGCCTGCGCCAGGGGCCTCTAGGCAGTGGCGACGGCCTCCGCCGTCAGACTCTAGAGGAAAACCTCGGGGTCAGACCCAGGCACAAAAGAAGACCTGGGGCCACACATCTGCAAAGCAGAATACTAAAGCCTCATCCTAAAGAGGCGCCACCCCCCCCTCACCACAGTGGGGGGAAAACTTCTGAAATACTCAGAAGTCTGGCAAAGGAAAATTCAGGACAGATGGGTAATCTCCACGGTGTTTTCACGGAGTTCCCACCGTCTCGTTTTCCTGAGATCAAACGTTCCCAAAGACCCAGGGAAAAGGCAATCCCTGTTTCAGGCATTAGACCGATTATTGGCTCAGGGGGTGTTCCTGCAGTTCCCCACAGAAGAGCGAGGTTTGGGGTTTTATTCAAACCTGTTTACGGTACCAAAGCCAAATGCTAAATCAGTTCCTGAAGATCCGCTCCTTTCACATGGAGTCAATCAAGACCGTAGTTTCCATCCTACAAGGAAGAGAACTTATGGCATCCATTGATATCAGAGATGCATGTCTGAATGTCCCTATATTTCCTGCTCACCAGAGATTTCTGCGGTTCGAGGGAAGAACAGCACTTTCAGTTTGTAGCCTTGCCCTTCTTGCTAGCTACAGCCCCCGGGTGTTCACAAAAGTACTGGCCCCACCTCTAACCAGGCTAAGGGCACAGGGCATAACAGTCTTGGCGTACCTAGACAATCTATTATTAATAGACCAGTCAGTGGCTCGCTTGGAGCAAAGTGTACGCATTACAACCAGTTACCTGGAAAGTCTGGGTTGGATCCTAAACCTAGAGAAGTCTTCCTTAAAACTGCTAAGAAAGCTGGAGTATTTGGGCCTGATCATAGACGCAGCCCAGAAAAGGGTGTTTTTTTTCTCTCCGGCAAAGATCAGATCCATACAAGAGCTGGTACGGATGGTCTGGTCAAAAAGAGATTCCTCAATTCGTCTTTGCATGAGGTTGTTAGGAAAGATGGTAGCTTCATTCAAAGCAGTTCTCTATGCACAGTTCCATTCGAGACTGTTGCAAAACCGTATCCTGTCTGCTTGGAACAAAACGACCCAAGCTTTGGACTTGCCAATGCGGCTGTCCCCAAGAGTGTCCCGAAGCCTCAGTTGGTGGTTACTAACCCAGAATCTGCTGAAGGGAAAATCCTTCAGACCAATTATCTGGAAAGTAGTAACGACAGATGCCAGCCTCTCAGGCTAGGGAGCAGTACTATAGCAAACGAATGTCCAGGGACAGTGGTCAAGACCCGAAAGAACCCTGCCCATCAACATCCTAGAGATTCGGGCAGTGTGTCTGGCTTTGAAAACCTGGACCTCCAGGTTAAAGAATTGTCCTGTCAGGATTCAATCCGACAATGCCACGGCTGTGGCTTATAACAATCACCAAGGGGGCACCAAGAGTCTCTCAGCTCAGAGAGAGGTGAACCATATTTTAACTTGGGCATGGGACATTCTTTTCTGCCCATCGGCAGTTTATATCCCGGGAGTAGAGAATTGGCAGGCGGATTACTTAAGTCGCCAGCAGTTATTCCAAGGGGAATGGTCTCTTCACCCCGATGTCTTTCAGGCTGTTTACCAAAGATGGGGGGACTCCGGACGTAGATCTTCTAGCGTCCAGATTCAACATGAAGTTAGTCAACTTTGTGTCCAGAACAAGGGATCCATTCGCATGCGGAACAGATGCGCTGGTGACCCCGTGGGATCAGTTCTCACTGATCTATGCTTTCCCCCCTATTCAGTTGCTGCCACGGCTTCTTTGCAGGATCAAGCTGGAAAGAAAGCCAGCAATTCTGGTAGCACCAGCATTGCCCAGAAGGGCATGGTACGCAGAAATCATAAAGATGGCAGTGGAGGGTCCATGGCCTCTCCCACTAAGGCCAGACCTGCTTTAACAGGGGCCCATATCCCGTCCTACTTTACGAACGCTAAATTTAACAGCCTGGCTATTGAAACCCACATTCTGAAGAAACATGGGCTTTCCGGGTCAGTTATCTCAACCTAGATTAATGCAAGGAAGCCACCTTCCAGAACTATATATTATAGGGTTTTGGAAGGCTTATGTTTCCTGGCGTGAAACCAAGGGTTAGAACCCCTGGAGATAAATCATAGGCAGAATTCTTTCCTTTTTACAATTAGGCGTAGAGATGAAGGTGGCCCTGAGTACTATTAAGGGCCAAGTCTCAGCCTTATCGATTTTATTTCAAAGACCGATTGCTACGCATTCTTTAGTCCGGGGTTTTATGCAAGGGGTGATGCGGATTAATCCGCCAGTTAAAACACCCTTGAGCGCTTGGGACTTGAATTTAGTTTTGTCAGTATTACAAAAACAGCCATTTGAACCGATACAGCATATTCCCTTAGTCCTTCTGACAAGGAACTTGGTATTTTTGGTTGCTATATCCTCAGCAAGGAGGATTTCAGAATTGGCTGTTCTTTCTTGATATTTGATTATTCATGAGAACAGAGTGGTGTTATGCCCTCGTCCAGGCTTTTTGCCAAAGGTAGTTTCAGGTTTTCACCTGAACCAAGATATTGTCCTGCCATTGTTTTTTTCAAAAACCATGTTACAGGGAAGAAAAGTCACTACATTGTCTTGATGTGCTGAGAGCAGTTAAAAGCAACTGCTCAGATTCGTAAGACTGATGTCTTATTTATTCTGCCAGAGGGTCCTAGGAAAGGACAGGCAGCGTCAAAATCCACTGTCACTAAGTGGATTCGACAGGTGATAATTCAAGCTTATGATTTAAAGGGTAAATCATCCCATGTTTCAAGTTAAGGCGCATTCTACCAGAGCGGTTAGTGCTTCTTGGGCAGTGCGTCACCAGGCCCCCATGGCTCAGATCTGCAAGGCCGCAACTTGGTCTTCCGTGCATACACTCACAAAATTTTATCAAGTGGATGTAAGGAGGAATGAGGATATCGCCTTTGGACGCAGTGTGCTGCAGGCTGCAGTATAAGTCCTCAGGCCTGGGGGTGCCCTACGGGTTGTCTCCCTCCCCTCAAGTAGCATTGCTATGGGACGTCCCATTAAGTAATTACTTAAGGCTCTGTGTCCCATGATGTACGATAAAGAAAATAGGATTTTTATAACAGCTTACCTGTAAAATCCTTTTCTTGGAGTACATCATGGGACACAGAGGTCTCTCCTCTCTTTTTATGGGGTTTAAGTATATTGCTTGGCTACAAAAAACTGAGGTACTCCTGGAAGGAGGAGGGGTTATATAGGGCAGTCAACTTCCTGTATTGGGTATACCAGTGTCAGCACCTGAAGGTGGCCCATAACCCATTAAGTAATTATTTAAGGCTCTGTGTCCCATGATGTACTCCAAGAAAAGGATTTTACAGGTAAGCTGTTATAAAAATCCTATTTTTTTTAAAGAGCAACTGTCATCTCTGTCCCGCAGCAGCTCCTCCTCTGTTGACTCACCGACAGTCCCATTCACTTTAATGGGACAGCTGGTGAAGCGGAAGTGACACAACAAGGTGAGGGATGTGGCGGCAGCAGGTGAGTGGATGCCATGAAGATTCTGAAATGACAGGTGCTCTTTAAAAATTATGATTTACATCCATTTGACTCATTCTTGCTAGTAGTTAGAATATTTAATATTTGCAAACAAAATTAAGGTTTTCTATTTAGAATATTAAGCTATCAGGTTAGTAAAACAGCGATATCGGAACTGATTCAATCATACAGTTTGTAGCGTACATAGATTTGCAAAACAATGGGATAAAGGAATATTCCTGAACTTTGTTTTATCTTATGGTTATTGTGAAATTGTGTGAATGCATTTAATGCAGTGCATGTTATCTCGGCTTGCAGAGCTTGGATTCATTGAATGAGTTTACCAAAAATATACAGTGGGGACGGAAAGTATTCAGACCCCCTTAAATTTTTCACTCTTTGTTATATTACAGCCATTAGCTAAAATCATTTAAGTTCATTTTTTTTTCCTCATTAATGTACACACAGCACCCCATATTGACAGAAAAACACAGAATTGTTGACATTTTTGCAGATTTATTAAAAAAGAAAAACTGAAATATCACATGGTCCTAAGTATTCAGACCCTTTGCTGTGACACTCCTATATTTTAACTCAGGTGCTGTCCAATTCTTCTGATCATCCTTGAGATGGTTCTACACCTTCATTTGAGTCCAGCTGTGTTTGATTATACTGATTGGACTTGGAAAGCCACACATCTGTCTATACAAGACCTTACAGCTCACAGTGCATGTCAGAGCAAATGAGAATCATGAGGTCAAAGGAACTGCTTAAAGAGCTCAGAGACAGAATTGTGGCAAGGCACAGATCTGGCCAAAGTTACAAAAAAAATTCTGCTGCACTTAAGGTTCCTAAGAGCACAGTGGCTTCCATAATCCTTAAATGGAAGACGTTTGTGACGACCAGAACCCTTCCTAGAGCTGGCCAAACTGAGCTATCTGGGAAGAAGAGCCTTGGTGATACAGGTAAAGAAGAACCCAAAGATCACTGTGGCTGAGCTCCAGAGATGCAGTCGGGAGATGGAAGAAAGTTGTAGAAAGTCAACCATCACTTCAGCCCTCCACCAGTTGGGGCTTTATGGCAGAGTGGCCCGACGGAAGCCTCTCCTCAGTGCAAGACACATGAAAGCCCCCATGGTGTTTGCTAAAAAACACCCAAAGGACTCCAAGATGGTGAGAAATAAAATTCTCTGGTCTGATGAGACCAAGATAGAACTTTTTGGCCTTAATTCTAAGCGGTATGTGTGGAGAAAATCAGGCACTGCTCATCACCTGGCCAATACAGTCCCAATAGTGAAGCATGGTGGTGGCAGCATCATGCTGTGGGGGTGTTTTTCAGCTGCAGGGACAGGATGACTGGTTGCAATCGAGGAAAAGATGAATGCGGCCAAGTACAGGGATATCCTGGACAAAAACCTTCTCCAGAGTGCTCAGGACCTCAGACTGGTCCGAAGGTTTACCTTCCAACAAGACAATGACCCTAAGCACACAGTTAAAATAACGAAGGAGTAGCTTCACAACAACTCTGTGAGTGTTCTTGAATGGCCCAACCAGAGCCCTGACTTAAACCCAATTGAGCATCTCTGGAGAGACCTAAGAATGGCTGTCCGTGTTTACCATCCAACCTGACAGAACTGGAGAGGATCTGCAAGAAGGAATGGCAGAGGATCCCCAAATCCAGGTGTGAAAAAACTTTTCATCTTTCCCAAAAAGACTCATGGCTGTATTGGATCAAAAGAGTGCTTCTACTAAATACTGAGCAAAGGGTCTGAATACTTAGGACCATGTGATATTTCAGTTTTTCTTTTTTAATAAATTTGCAAAAATGTCAACAATTCTGTGTTTTTCTGTCAATATGGGGTGCTGTGTGTATATTAATGAGGTAAAAAAATGAACTTAAATGATTTTATCAAATGGCTGCAATATAACAAAGTGAAAAATTTAAGGGGGTCTGAATACTTTCCGTCCCCACTGTAACTATTGCAGAATATACACCCTCATGCTACATGACTAAGCTTCATTTCTTTAATCCTGCATCACGGGACACAGAGCCATAGTAATTACTATGTGGGTTTTAGTCCACCTTCAGGTGCTGGACACTGGCACACCCTAAACAGGAAGTTGCCTCCTTTATATAACCCCTCCCACTACTGGGAGTATCTCAGTTTTTTTTTGCCAGTGTCCAAGGTGTTGGTGTGCTAAGTTCCTCTGGAGCAATCCTTGCTGGGGCTAGCTATGCAGCCGGATCCATTCAAAGTGTCTTTTGGGCCGAATTGATTGGTACCCGGGCCTTGTATCCGAAGAAACAAGGTTTTACCTGTAACGCTTTTCTTTTTAGAGAGCGGGATACAGTACTTTTGGTATTAAGGCCATAAAGTTTTACTGGTGGGGTGCTTTTTACAGACCAAGGATTGTGGGTTCCCCGACGGACCCTGGTTCCTGAAGGTTTGTTAACAGAACCCACCGTGAAGGGTGAAGATTGGGTCTGTTGGTTTTACCATAGAAAACTGCGGCGGGAAAGGTAAGTGAAGTTTTTCTAAGGAATTTTTAAATTTTCTTAGTGTGAATATGTCTCCTGGTGTGAAACCAGGAGTTGCACCCCAGGAAATAGGTCAAAGGTAGAAGCCTTAACTTTCTGCAGTTTGGGTGAGAAATGAGGCTGGCCTTGAGTGCTTCTAAGGACAGGTCTGGCCTTATCAGTATTCAACGACCACTTGCTTTGCATTCTTTGGTTCGTAACTTTATTCAGGGGGTAACACTGCTTAATCTCCGGTTAGGTAACCCTTGGGACTTGAATTTAGTTTTGTCGGCATTACAAAACAGCCTTTTTTTTGGGCCGATACGACATATTCCCATGGTCCTTTTTTGACAAGGAAACTATTTTTTCTGGTAATCCTATCTGCTGCAAGAAGGGTATCAGAATTGGCTGCTCTCTCTTGTAAAGAGCCATATTTTTATTGTTCACAAGGAAGTATTGCATCTTCATCCTAACTTTTTACTGAAGGTAATATCAGGTGTTGAAATTTTTTACAAGAGGCTGGAGCTCCTATTTAACATCGAGGTGTGAATTCAGTCCTAGTAAAGCATTGCAGAAGCCTTTTTAGAAATTAAGTCCAGACACCTGGATGCATGTGTTTTGGCACCCTTGTGCATGGGGCCTTAAAGTGATTGTAAAGTGTTTGTTTTTAAAAAAAATTAAAACAAATGACACAATTGCCTGCTCTGTGTAATGGTTTTGCAAAGGGCAACCCAGATTCTTCTCTTCTCAGGCCCCTCTTTTCTACTCCTTGCCCCTTCCTCCTGTCGAGTGCCCCCACAGCAAGCAGCTTGCTATGGGGTCACCTGAGCTGAACTACAGCTCCATTAGTCCATTCAGACACTGAGCTGCAGTTCGGCCCCTGCCCCCTCTCTCCTGACTGGCTAACTGACTTCGACAGCAGTGGGAGCCAATGGTGCCGCTGTTGTGTCTTAGCCAATCAGGAGAAAGAGAGAGTACCGGACTTCCAAGGGACTAGTGGATAGAGATGGGGCTCAGGTAAGTATTAGGGGGGCTGAGAGGGGCTGCTGCACACAGAAGGCTTTATCTTAAAGTGTATGTAAACCCACTCTCATTCTCCTATTCTAAACTACTGCCATAGGGGTTATCTATAAGGATATACATGCCCTCTGTATGTATGCTTACCTGTCAAATGTCTCCCCTCTGTCTGTTATGAGACCTGAAAAACTGCAGATTCTGTGGGTGGGGTCTGTTGTCTGGAGCTCGGTGGGTGGAGTCGTGATGTCAGTAGACTCCCCGCTCACCTCTACACTCCCCCTGTCAACATGCATTTTCTCTTGTGTATTTCTTACACTGAACTTCACTAACATCCAGTCAAAACCCAGAAAAGTCACCACATGACTTCAGCATGCTCAATCATGCTTAGGTGTGGAGCAGCCAATCCTGAGAGAGCTGGAGAAGAAAGGAGGAGGGGATCTGAAGTACACTGAATGTTTCAGGCTCCAGGGTGAGATATGTAAATCATCCGTCACTCGCAGCAAGGGGGAGAAGGACTCCTATTTCTCTGTGTCCTTTTTTAACTCTCTGAAAAAAGAGCTGGATTAACTCTTTGTGGCAAGACTGGGCACAGAAGACATGAAATCCTATACTGTACAAGGTGTAAGCTTTAATTAAATTTCTTTTTTTTCTTGAGGGTTTACATCCAGTTTAATGCATGAAATGCATTAAGATAAAAAAACCTTCTGCCTTTAAAACCCCTTTAAAGCTCCACCCAAAAGTGAAAGTTCCGCTTTAAGGACTCCTCGCCCCTTTATATGTCATATATGGCAGGTCATAGCTACTTAGTTTTGACAAGTACCCAGCTCCGGTTCTCCCCCTTCCTCCCTGTAATCTTCTGGGAAACGCATGGGTCCCAGAATATTGCCATGCCATTGAGGAGGCGCAGCGTAACTCGCGCATGGGCACGTGGCTGTTACAGCCGGGTGCCCACACTTGTGATAGCGGCAAGGGAGCGAACGGAGAGTTCAGGCGGTTTAGAGAAATGTAATTTCCTGCTTGTGTGATTGGCTCAGTGATTTTCCCAGAAGTCCTGTGCTTAAGATACAAGTCAGATGTTAGACAACCTTTTCAATAATAATGTAATTTTTGGTAAGATACTCCCAAAGAGTTAATCACTTCAAAAGGGGTGCAGACACTGCAGCGTTCCTCATTAGAACACTGCAAGTGTCAGTTTACATGAGCATGCCCATGGTTGTCACAAGCCTCTTTGATATGAGGGTTTCCTCATTCGTAAAAAAAAAAAAAAAATTCTCGTTTCACCATTCCATTTATTCTTGAGTACGTGAGAAATGGTTCTTTAATATGGTAATGATCCTGAGTATGTGCTATATGAATATTTAGGAAACCTTGTGTTACATTTGTTTGAAAAAGCACATATGACATGCTTTTGCATTTTGTAGGCCTGTTTCAAAAATGACTAAAAATTATTAGAACACTGCAAGTGCATCAGTTGATTAACCACTTGCTTACTGGGCACTTAGGCCTGGGCAGGATGGGGGTATATTTTTAGCTTTCAGCACTGTCGCACTTTGAATGACATAAATTCAATTTTTATCTTTTTTTTTCACCACTGGGTGCTTTATTTTTTGCTAAACAACATTTTTTGAAAAAACTTTTCTTAGTTTCTGATGTAAAATTTTGCAAATAAGTAATTTTTCTCCACTGATGAGCGCTGATAAGGCTGTACTGATGGGACAAACACACAGTGTAGTGCCCCTTTCGGGATTGTCGGTTACTGACTCTCCTCTCCTTACGCTGTGACAGTGCGTGAGGAGAGAAATGCCATTCTGTTTACACTGTGATCAGCTGTGATTGGACACAGCTGATCACGTGGTAAAGGGCTGCTGTGATAGGCCCTTTACCGCAATCTGTAATCGGCTGTGTCTGAAGGACGCCTGATTCACGCCCCAGGGGCATGGTTCCAGGAGGATGGCCATGGATGCCTTCCCCGGAACAACAGAGCTGCACTGTAGCCATGTTTTGGCTATGGCGCAGTTAGGAAGTTTTTAATAATGAAAAAGTCACTTACATTCAGAATAACTTTTCACATAACCAAACCGTTCTTTCTTAACCACTTCCCGCCCGGCCTATAGCAGAATGGAAGCCGGGCGGTGGTTCCGTTATCCTGACTGGGCATCAGATAATACCCGCATGTGCGTCCGTGGGGTTGCGCATCGTAGCGATCGGTGGTGCGGTGTGTCAGTCTGACACAGCGCTACACCAATCTCTGTAAAGAGCCTCCAACGGAGGTAATCACAGCTAATCACGAAGTAAACGGGAAGAGCCGTTGATCGGCTTTTCCTCACTCGCGTCTGACAGAGGAAATAGAATAGAGGAAAGCCGATCGGCGGCTCTCCTAACGGGGGATCTGTACTGATTGTTTATCAGCGCAGCCTCCCCTCGGATCCCACCCAGGACCACCAGGATGGCCATCCACACTGGACCATCAGGTATGCCCCCCCAGACCACCAGGGAAATGCAAATCTGTGCCAAGGCAGCTGCCAATCAATGCCCAAGCAGCTGCCAATCAGTGCCCACTCACAATGCCTGCCAGTGCCACCAGGGATGCATATCAGTGCAGTGTATCAGTGCCACGTATCAATGCCAAGCAGTGCCACCCATAAGTACCCATCTTTGCAGCCTTTCAGTGCCCACCAGTGCCACCCATGAATGCCCATCAGTGCTGCACATCAGTGCCCATCGTCCGTTCCTGTCAGTGTCCGCTCATTGGTGCCACCTCATTGGTGCTGCCTTATCAGTGCGCGTTGGTGTCACCTTATCAGTGCCCATCAGTGAAGGAGAAAACTTACTTATTTGAAAAAATTTTATAACAGAAACAAAAGCAAAACTTTTATTTATCTTTTTTTAATTTTCCGTCTTTTTTTTATATGTCTAGCAAAAAATTAAAACCGCAGAGGTGATCAAATATCATCAAAAGAAAGCTCTATTTGTGGGAACAAAATGATAAAACTTCTGTTTGGGTAGAGTGTAGCATGACCGCGCAGGTGAGGTGAATATGTCTTCTCAACCGAAGTGGAGCTACTATTTAAGTGAAATTATAATTTAATTTTCATTGAACTCTTGTCTAAATCAAGCTGTGCTAGATTCTCACGAACTTGCATGTTTGTTGTGCTTCATGTGTTTTATTTCTCATAAACAGTGCTCAGCATAAATGAGTACAACCATTTTGAAAAGTAAGATTTTAAGCAATATCTCAATGAACACAAGAACAATTTTCAACATTTTTGTTAAGCTTTTACATAAAAGTAAGGTTAATAATATCGCTTAGATTACAAAATCGTCAGTTTTACTCAATTTCGTTGAAGCAAAAATGAGTATACCCACAACAAAAGCTACTACATCTAGTGTTAAGTCTAGGTTCCAATGTATGCGACAGCGCTTGATGCGTTTTTCAGGCACGTTTTGCAGTGCATTTTTAAACTAGGTTTTTATGCGTTTTTGCATGCAGTTTCCATGCATTTTGCGTTTTTTCTTTGTAAACGCACTGTATATAGCTGGTTGCTGAGGCGGGGGCTGGGAAGCCGGCCTCCGTGTCCTTAACAACCAATGAGTCATTAGCTGTCAGCGGGGTTTGCCGGAGATAGCTGAATGTAAAAAAAATCGGAAAAAAGCGGCGTGGGGCCCATACCAGGCTCTTCGGGTCTAGTATGGATCCCCCGGAGGGGACCAGCCCCCCCCCCCCTAAAATCCATACCAGACCCTTATCCGAGCATGCAGCTGGGCAGGTCAGGAAAGGGACGGCACGAGTGAGCCTGCCTCCCCCCCCCCCCCCCCTTCCTGTACCATACCAGGCTGCATGCCCTCAACATGGGGGGGATGGTTGATGGGGACAAGGGCCTCTTCCCGACAACCCTGGCCGGTGGTTGTTGGGCTCTGCGGGTGGGGGGCTTATCGGACTCTGGAAGCCCCCAGATCTCGGCCCCTCCCCCTATGTGAATGGGTATCTGGTACATCGTACCCCTACCCATTCACCCCAAAAAGCAGTAAAATGTAAAAAAAAACAAGCCGGTTTTTGACATGTTCCTTTATTTAAAAAATTGCTCTGAGCGGACTTCTCCCCGAGCGATCGGCTACCCGCTAAAAAAAAAACACTTTTTTTCTGTGGCTGTCTTCCTCCATTGTGTTGTCGCCCGCTGTCTGCCATCACTTGTATAGCCATGGGGCGTGGCCATCCAATGACGTCACCCAGAAAGCCCGCCCCTTGTGATGCTTGGATGACTCATTGGTTGTTAACCACTTCAATACAGGGCATTTTCACCACCTTCCTGCCCAAGCCAATTTTCAGTTTTCAGCGCTGTCGCACTTTGACAATTGCGCGGTCATGCAACACTGTACCCAGTTACCCAGGGTTGACTGTTACCTAGGGAGTGATTCTAACTGCAGGGGGAGGGGGACTCACAAGGGGAGGAGACTGATCAGTGTTCCTCTGTACTGGGAGCACACGATCGGTCTCCTCTCCCCTGACAGGACGTGGATCTGTGTGTTTACACACACTGATCCACGTCCGTGCTCTGTTACCAGCAATCGCGGGGGGGGCGGCAGACATCGCGGCCGCTGGGCATGAGCATCGGCCCCCTAGTGACGCGGCGGGCGCATGTGCCTGCTAGACGGCCGGGAAGCAGAGGACGTCATTTGACACCCGCACAGGATGGGAGATCCGTCCTGCGAATGTCATTTGACTATGGGCGGGGAAGCAAGTGGTCAAGGGCGCAAAACGCACAAAAAGTTGCATCGCAAACACAACACTTGCGTTTCTGGTGCAATTCCATTGAAATCTATTGCACGCAAAATGCTGAAAAAAAATCCTCGACCCTTTCCAAAAACACACTGGTCGCAAAACGCATAGATGTGAACGTGTACTATAGGAAACCATGTTAAATGGACTGTAGTGCGTTTCAAGAAGACCTCTTTCAGAGGCTGAATGGAGAGTGATGCTCAACTTGTCTCTTCAGAAATCCCCATAGGCGTTCCATTGGGTTCAGATCAGGAGACCTACTTGGCCACTGAATCAGTTTCACCCTGTTCTTCAGAAATGCAACAGTGGCCTTAGATGTGTGTTTTGAAATATTGTCATAGTTACATAGTAAGGTTGAATAAAGACATCACAGTTCAACCTGAGTGAGTGTCTACAATTATCCCTATTTATTTAATATACGCCGTCAATTTTACGCAGTGCTCCACACATACATCGCACACTCACATCAGTCCCTACCCTCAAGGAGCCCACAATCCAAGGTCCCCAACTCGCATTCATATATTAGGGCCAATTTTTTGGACAGAAGCCAATTAACCTACCAGCATGTCTTTGGAGTGTGGGAGGAAACTGGAGTACCCGGAATAAACCCACGCAGGCACAGGGAGAACATGCAAACTCCAGGCAGGTAGTGTCGTGGTTGGGGTTCAAACCAGCGACATTTTTACTGCTAGGCGAGAGTCCTACCCACTAGACCACTGTGCCGCCCAATAAATGTTGTAAAAGTTGTCCTGTTGTAAAAGTTCACGACAACCAAGGACACGGAGCGATGGTAGTATCTTCTTTCAATATTGAGCAGTACATCTGTGAGTTCATGATACCATCAATGAAATGCAGCATCCGACACCAGCAGCACTCATGCAGCCCCAAAGAAGTACACTGCCACCACCATGTTTCACTGTAGGCACCATGCGTTTTTCTTTGTACTCCTCACCTTTTGCATTTAACATTTTTATATTGGTCTCATCACTCCAGAGTACAGCATTCCAGTAATAGTCTTCTTTTTTCAGCATGGGCCCTGGCAAATTCTAGGCAAGCTTTTTTGTGAATGGGCTTTAGGAAAGGCTTCCTTCGTGAATGACACTCATGCATGCCATTCCTCTGCAGTGTACAGCTAACTGCTGTGAACTTGCATGGCGATTTAATTCAACCCTTCTCTTTTAAACACCTGGGCAGGACAGTCTGATAAGAAGTGTGGTTTTTTTTTTTCAGCCACTTGCTGAGAGTCTGAGACTGGTGTCAGTCCGTCCAGGCACCTGCTGGATTCAGACTCCCATTGCCGGGATTGACACAGTGCCTGGACTGATGCCCATGACGTCAGCAGAGAGCAGACTTCAGTCCGCTCTCTGCTGAAAAGGGGTCACAGGAATGCAAAATGAATTGCACTCCTGTGATCCATAGGAGAAGTCCAGCCAAACGAGCTTTGGTTGGACTTCTTCACTACCTTCTGTGAACGGCCTGGACGTCTGTGAGATGGTTGCAGTTCCATCTTTGTTACATTTTTGTATCACTTTTTCTACAGTATTCTGACTGATAAGTAAAGCTTTGCTGATCTTCTTGTACCCTTCACCTTTCGTGTGTAAAGAAATTTGTTTGTTTCTCAGACCTTGTGACATTTTAGCAAATGTGAAGGACAGGGCTTTCTTTGTTAGTGCCGGTTCACACAGAGGCAACCCGACTTGCAGCGCGACTTTGCAAGGCGATTTGGAGGAGACTTCAGCACAACTTTGTGCACCTTAGAACGCAACTTTAAAGTTACCTCCAGGACAGGCGACTTTGGCCAATCACAGAATAATCAGCTCTGTGGGAGGGAGGGGGTTGCCTGGGTAAACGTGGGAAGTACCTGGGTAAATTTATTTTTTGTTTCCTGTAAAGTCGCTGCAAAATAGATAGAGATCCGACTTGGAGGCAACTTCCATTGAAATCAATGAGTACAAATTGCCTAGAAGTCGCCTTGAAGTAGTACAGGAACCTTTTCTGAAGTCATAGCAACTTCAGTAGTGTACATTTAAGATGGCACTCATTCACTTCATTGGAATTTCTTTTGTCTAGCGACTTGGAGCAACTTGAGGTCTGACAAGTAGGATCCCAAGTCGCTGTAGTGTGAACCGGCACTTAAATAACGCCCTTTTATAATCCACTGTCTGCTGGAAACCTGTTTAATGAATAATTAGATTCACCTGTAGTTGAATTCTTGTTAATTGGGATTTTGTTGTCTAAAATATAGCTCTGCTCCTAAAGCCTCGTACACACGCTTAGATTTTCGAAAGACCGACCGTCTGTTTTTTGTGGCAAGCTAGTCTCATGTTGAAAGTGAAGAGGTTACTCACAATACAAAAATTTTTATACGACAGAATACAACGTCAGAAGTGACGTAATGTGTTGAATAGTTTTGTATGTATTCTTTTCTTTCTGAGCATGTGTAGTCTTGCTCTTACTATCTCTTTTTTGTACGAAAACCGTACAAATGAAACGAAAAACGGACGTGGGCGTTCACATCCGACAAAAATGTTATAGTCTGCACATCCAGCTTTTTGTTTGACTAAATAGCAAAATCGGCTGTGGAAAACACCGTACTATCGATTCCGAAAATCAGCAGACGGCTCGTCGTACAAATTTTTCCATCCGATTTTCGTATCGTGTGTACGGGCCTTAAGACTTTTATTGGGTTGTATTTATTTTTGCAACATGGTTTTGAATGAATTTGTTAGGAAGAATACTTTTTTGTGTGTACAAATTAACAAATCTTGGTTGCAATCAATGGCCTACATTTGTGGGATTCTTTTGTAGTATAGTGTCCCATAGAAAATGTTGATTCTGAAAAGAAAGTAAAGGTTTTCTGACAAATCTGTTGGGATGTACTCATTTATGCTGAGCACTGTGTACACTATATATATCAATTAAAGATGAACCCTTCCTATTTTGAAATGTCCTTGATCGTTTTTCAATTACAAGTATTGCAATATGAACATTCTATAATTTTGAGATATTCATTGCATGCTGTAAGAATGGAGATGCTGCTAATAAAAACAATAATACGTGTGTCTTTGTGCATGCTGTTATGTATTATCTGCTTAAAGCATGCAGACGCTCCCTACAGAAGCTTACTCTGAATATTCTTTTTTTACAAGCGAAGCCAAACTTTGCTAAAAGCTTTATGGGAGTAAATGCATTTAGATCCTTTGATTTGTATATAATATGTAAATTGCTCAGCAAATTGGAATGCCTCTCATTTTGGTAATCATTGTGGTGTATTGTAAAATGAGGCAGCCTCCTTCCCTTTTTTTTTTTATTTTATTTTTTTTTTTTTTTTAAAGGTTTCATGCTAATTGAAAGTGTATATAATTAAACAGGTTATTTGTTGGACACATAGGGGGAGATTAATTACTAAAACTGTTGCACACAGAATCTGATGCAGCTCGTACCCAATCAGCTTCTAGATTTTATCAAAGCTTAAAGTGGAAGTCTATGCAAAAACTAAAATCCCTGCATCTATAGACACCACAGATCTAATGCTAACCTCTCTATCCCTCTAAAGAAAAAATATTAGTATACATTTTTTTGGAAGCTGATCTGACCCGCTCCGACCGGATTCCACGCTGAGCTGTCAGACGCGGCTTCACTGTAGAGGAGACGGACGACAACGGAATCCCCATAGTAACTCTATGGGTGACGTCACTTCCCATTCATTTCAAAGCTGTTGTCAGCCATGTCCTCTGCAGAGCTTCCGCCGCTGGGGGTCGGAGTCGGTCAGATCGGCTTTCAAAAAGGTATGTATACTAATTTTTTCTTTACAGGGATAGAGAGTTTAGTGTTAGATCCGTGGTTTTGATAGATGCAGGGTTTTTAGTTTTTGCATGGACTTCCACTTTAATTGAACATGCTGAAGTTAGAAGCTGACTGGTTGCTATGCACAGTTAAACCAGATTCTCTGTGCACCAGTTATAGTAACCCCCCCCTTCTGTTAGCTGAATAGTGATATAATGGAAAAAGATATGATTGGGTTTTTATAAGGTTGTGCAGGCCTTTTTAAAGCTTGTCTAAATCCAAGAACAAAAATTGCATTTATTCCTTATCCATTTAGGGCCGCAGTATGGCCTCATGCACACTACAGCTCAAAGCTGCTGCTTCTACAGGCGTTTGCGCTGTTTTGAGCTTTTACTTTTCTGTGCCTGCTAACTTCCCTCCATATTAGCCAATGTGTCCACGCACGCTGTAGGCGGTTTAATGAGTTAACAGGCAGAAAAAAAAACCCAATAGGTGTGTTTTTTTTTTTTTTCCCCCTGACTGTAAACTCATCAACATCTGCTATTGCACCTTTAGCAGAAATTACTTAATGTGGGCATTTTGTATAACTGTGTACCTATCTCTGACTTGGGGGGTGGATTTACTAAATGCAAATGGGCTGTTTACTTTATCTGCGATTTTACCCAAATTCAGCAGTGCACTGCAGTACTGTCTATTTAAGCTGTCTGTCTGTACCTCGTATAGGAAGCATCAATGAACTATTTGGAGCACTCAACAGCACCCTGGTAGTTCATTGTAGATCTCCCATTCACAGAACTCCTGTGAATGAATTATGCGGCTGGGTGGCTGTCAATGAATGACAGCGAGATCGGAAAGAAGTCTCCCGACTTGCTGTCACAACAGTAGATCAGGGAGATGCTGCAGCAGTGGAAACATGTTACATGTCCCCAAAGGTGATCTTATCCTTTAACCACTTGACCCCCAGGCCTTTTTATGAAACTTTTTGTTTACATGTAAAAAAAAAAAAAAAAAAAAAAAATATATATATATATATATATATATATATATATATATATATATATATATATATATATATATATATATATATATATATATATATATATATATATATATAATATATATACTCTAGCAGAGGCCCTAGAGAATAAAATGGTGGGTTTTGCAGTTTTTGTTACACGGTATTTGCCCAGTGACTTCTTAATTTTTTTTTTTTTTTCAAATGCAATTGTTTTGGAAAAAAATAAACTTTTCTGAATTTTATTGCAAAAAAAAAAACACATAACCCAATTGTTTGGTAAAAGATGAAAGGAGATTTGCCCCCATCTATGCACCAGGCCTACCTGACCTTAATACATAAAGCCCCCAAGGACCCAGAACTGTGTGCATCCTATAGACCAATTGCCTTATTAAATAACGATCTTAAAATTCTAACCAAACTGTTAGCTTCCCGCCTATACCCCCTACTGCCCTCGGTGATAGACCCCGATCAGACAGGATTCATGCCCAAGAGGTCCACGGATGTCAATCTTAGAAGACTCTTCACTAATATCCACGCTCAGCATCTTAATTCTGGGACAAGGGCCATAGCCTTGCTTGATATAGAAAAGGCTTTTGATACAGTTGAATGGCCCTTCTTGTGGGAGACACTGCGTAGGATGGGCTTCCCACTAAAATTTATCTCATGGTTGCAAATTATATATAAATGTCCCACTTCATCCATACGCCTGGGCTCTAGGTTGTCATCTCCCTTCAGACTGTCCAGGGGAACCAGGCAGGGCTGCCCTCTCTCCCCAGCCTTATTTGCTATTGCCATTGAGCCCGTTGCCGAGGCCTTACGTACTTCGCCCCATATTAAGGGGCTCCGTATTGGCTTGCTGGAGGAGAGGGTAGCCCTGTATGCGGATGATATAGTCCTCTTTCTGGGTGATGCCGGCCCATCATTACAGGGTGCCCTGTCAGTCCTAAACACGTTCTCGGAGGTAACCGGCCTCCGGGTCAACTGGTCCAAATCTACATTATTCCCAATAGATCAGGCGGCAAAAACCACTTCCCCCCCCCCTGATAGTCCGCTACAATAGGTTGACACGTTCAAATACCTTGGGGTCCAGGTCTCCACCCAGGCCCAAGAGTTCCTCAAACAAAATCTTGATCCGGTGGTAGTAGACATGAAAGTTAAACTAAAAGCATGGAGCAATCTGCCCCTATCAGTTTGGGGTAGAGTCAATCTCCTCAAGATGAAAATTATTCCCAAATTTACCTACCTTTTCCGTCACTCTCCGCAGTGGATTCCCAAATCATTTTTCATCAAACTTAACCAAAAATTTTCAGATTTTGTATGGGGTCCTGCCCCGCCTAGATACAAACTGTCGACCCTGATGAGGCCAACGTCTCAGGGTGGCATGGCATTCCCAGACTGTTATAAATATTTTCTGGCCACTCAGCTGGTAACGGTGGTTTGGTGGTTAAATCCCGACAAAACCAATGCGGCTTCAGCATTGGAGGCTACGGTGGTAGGCTCCTGGGAAACCCTTCAATTTTTAATATATAGGGGCCCACGCGCCACACACCCTCTAACTCCCTCCATGCTTACTACCTTGCGAGCTTGGCGCATGGGTCTAATTATAGGTAAACATAAACTATCAGAAATTTCTCCTAATGCTCCTTTATGGCTAAACCCACATTTATCACATTTTAACAAACTTACTGATCCCCGGGCATGGACCAACTACGGGATTAAATTGGTCTCACAAGTTGTATCACAGTCATCTCTGCTCTCATTTTCCCAGCTCTCTTCACTATATAATTTACCGAAACATTATCAGTTCCGTTACTTCCAACTAGCACATGCATTCTCGGCCCAATTTCCGCACTCTTCTTGCATCCTGATTCAATCCGAGCTGGAGAAGATGCTTAGGTCTGGCTGCGCTGAGAAACCTACTTCACGCCTTTACGCGCATCTGATCTTTGTATCTTTACCACCTCTGGATGGGCTCTGGTCCCGTTGGCAGCGCGACATCCCGGTGTTGGATAACGATGACTGGGATGACGTCTGGGACTTTCCTTTCAGATCACTGGTTTCCATACGTGACAAACTAGTACAATTCAAAATCGTACATCGGGCATATTTTACCCCGCACAGGCTACATCTGATGAACCCTAACCATACCTCAGATTGTTGGAGATGTGGAGTCTCACCAGGAGACTTTTCACACATTTTCTGGCACTGTCCGGGGGTTCAACAGTACTGGAGGGAGGTGCTTAATCTAACGAACAAGGTCGCTTCCACCAACTTACCATTGTCAATAGAAATATGTATACTAGGATTAATAGAAAATGTTGTTCCATCAATAGCCAAACGCACTTTGATTGGGCTTCTGTTATTTTATGCTAGGAAAAATATTGCAATGCAGTGGAAAAAACCCAACCCTCCTTCCAGTAATCAGTGGAAAGGCCTGGTCAACAGCAGCCTTCCGCTATACAAAGATACATACGCAAATAGAGGATGCCCCTTGAAATTCGACAAGGTCTGGAGCAAATGGTTGAAAACAATGAACATTGCACAGTGATAATTAGCTCAAATAGGAACCAGGTTTTGCTGACTTATTAAAGATGCTCCCAATGCAGTCCACACATTTGTTATTTTAGGCCTCTAGCAGTTGTTGGATTTAACTGTGTAACACACCTAGATGAGGACTGATTCAGGAACTTTTAAGCTATGTTATGTTTGGGTAATCTCACTGATCGTCACATTTATAATACTGTCGTGGTATAGATGACCTGTATGCAACCAAGTGTTTATGTACTGTTTGTTAAAAAATCTGAAATAAAAAAGAAATAAAAAAAAAAAAAATATATATATATAAAAGATGATGTTACACCAAGTAAATGGATACCCAACATGCCACACTTTTTTTAAATTGCACACGCCCATGCAACGACGGCAAACAAAGTAAATTTTACTATTGCAACACTTTAGGGCAATTTCACACAGACCTGTCATCCGCCTGCTCAATGGGGATCAGCGGATCGATCCCCTGCTGAGCAAGGCAGAGTCCGCCGGGCGGACCGCCCATGTGAGAGCCCTAAAAAGCCTATTACAGGTTACCACTTTAGATTTACACAGAGGTCTAGTGCTAGAATTACTGCCCCGTTAATTTTTTGTTTGTTTTTTACACTGTTTCTTTTTAAATGTAAACATCCCTTGTTACAGCAGTAGACATGTTGACAGGTTCTCTTTATGGAGAGATCTGGGGTCTGTAAGACCCCAAATGCCTCCCGTGCCCTTTAAAAGCATTTGATCACACCAAGATCTGTGTTTTGGAATGTTTTTGAAAATGGCACCATTGACATCTGGGTAAACCAGAAGTGATGTCAGGTCATAGCTTCTGGGTTACCATAGCCGAGAGCCGAACAAAGACCGGCATCATCCTGGTATAACCACTTGAAGTCCAGCTACCTACAGGTATGTCGCTGGTCGGCAAATATTTTTAAAATCCCTTGCCAGACCTGTAGGCACCCACGAATTTCCCCTTCTAGGTGCTTTATTAAGCTATATTGATGTTGGCATCAGGACAGCACAAATGTCACTAGCAAAGAGACCCTAGATACTGTATCTGAGGTTTACATCAGACAAGTTCCACCTGAATACTCTCTAAGGAGGTTATCATCTTTGTCACCTAAACACTTGAAATATGGTAAAGCAATAGTGCCAGCGTTCCATTGCTCGAATAACACATGCAATTGAACTTTAGTAATCCATAAAGTAAAAAAGTGAAATATTAAACGTGATCAAACAAAGTCCAGAAATTATTATAGAAAACATCAATTTCAGTGACCCCCACAGCCGTGATGGAAACAAGAGACTCCAAGAAAGCCAGATGACACCGTTCACACTCATGCACTGCTTGCCGGGTGGAGTGTGACCCCCCCCTAATAAGAGTGGTCAACATGCACTTTTATTACAAAGCCAATCCAGATGTTTTCTAATTTTTCTGGACTTTGATCACTTTTAATATTTTACTTTTTTCACTTTATGGATTACTAAAGTTCAGTTGCATGTGTTATTTTAGCAGTAGAGCACTGCACTATTGCTTACTATTGTTAGACCACATCTGCAAAGAATGAATCCCAACGTGAGGATGCACGAGAACCAACCTGAGAAGGAATACCAACATTTCAGGGAGAAAAGGGGAAGTGCCATTTTCTTCTGCTAAATGCACTGCAGTTAAAGGCGTGTTTAGCTGCAAATGGTCCACCCTGTGGAGTGGAGAGGGGATAGAAAACCTGTCAGGTTTTTATTGCGGTCTGTGTCCCTGTTCAAAAAGTGAAAATTCACTTTCTCTATTTGTTCTGTTTATTGTTATCACCAAAAGTGAAAGTAAACGCAATGCCCAAATTTTGGGTTGTTCCCAGAACAGTAATGGAGGGGAATTCTTCTGGTGGGAACAGTTTTGGTAATCTGGGATTCTTTCACCTTGAAGGAATTTTCTCTCGCTTCCTGTTTTGGCTATGGGTAAGAAAGTGGAAGGAAATCTCCCCAGTGGGACACAGATAGCAATATAAAATTGAGAAGGATTATAACCCTCCCTTACTCTACCCGAAATTAAAGGCCAAACTATTTTATCTTTTTGTTCTAGTTTAACTGTTTGCTATCCTTATACTGCTTGCCATAGTAAATACAGTGAGGGGGACAAAGTATTTGATCCCCTGCTGATTTTGTAAGTTTACCCACTGACAAAGAAATGATCAGTCTATAATTTTAATGGTAGGTTTATTTTTAACAGTGAGAGACAGAATAACATAAAAATCCAGAAAAACGCATTTCAAAAAAGTTATAAATTGATTTGCATTTTAATGAGTGAAATAAGTATTTGACCCCTTCGCAAAACATGACTTGGTGGCAAAAACCGTAGTTGGCAATCAGAGGTCAGATGTATGTTGTAGTTGTCCACCAGGTTTGCACACATCTCAGGAGGCATTTTGTCCGACTCCTCTTTGCAGATCCTCTCCAAGTCGTTAAGGTTTCAAGGCTGACGTTTGATAACTCGAACCTTCAGCTCCCTCCGCATACTTTCTATAGGATTAAGGTCTGGAGACAGGCTAGGCCACAACAGGACCTTAATGTGCTTCTTCTTGAGCCACTTCTTTGTTGCCTTTTGGCTGTGTGTTTTGGGTCATTGTCATGCTGGAATACCCATCCACAACCCATTTTCAATGTCCTGGCTGAGAGAAGGAGGTTCCTCACCCAAGATTTGACGGTACATGGCCCTGTCCATCGTCCCTATTGATGTGGTGAAGTTGTTTTGTCCCCTTAGCAGGAAAACGCCGCTAAAGCATGTTGTTTCCACCTCCAGGTTTGACGATGGGGATGGTGTTCTTGGGGTCATAGGCAGCATTCCTCCCTCCTCACATGGTGAGGTGAGTTGATGCCAAAGTGCTCGATTTTGGTCTCGTCTGACCACAACACTTTCACCCAGTTCTCCTCTGAATCATTCAGATGTTCATTAGCAAACTTAAGATGGGCCTGTACATATGCTTTCTTGAGCAGGGGGACCTTGTAGTCCCTGCAGGATTTCAGTCCTTCACTGCAGTGTGTTACCAATTATTTTCTTGGTGACTATGGTCTCAGCTCCCTTGAGATCATTTACAAGATTCTCCTGTGTATTTCTGGGCTGATTCCTCACCGTTCTCATGATTATTGAAACTCTACGAGGTGAGATCTTGCATGGAGCCCCAGACCGAGGGAGACTGACAGTTATTTTGTGTTTCTTCCATTTGCGAATAATCGCACCAACTGTTGTCACCCTCTCACCAAGCTGCTTGGCGATGGTCTTGTAGCCCATTCCAGCCTTGTGTAGGTCTACAATCTTTCCCTGACATCTTTGGACAGCTCTTTGGTCTTGGCCATGGTGGAGAGATTGGAATCTGATTGCTTCTGTGGACAGGTGGTGTGTGTGTGTGTTTGTTTTTTTTTTTTTTTTTACGGGTAACAAGCTGGTATTAGAAACACTCCCTTTCACACTGGGGCGCCGTGCGTAAGCAGTAAAGCGCCGCTCGTTTTAGCTGCGCTTTTAACCTTTGCTAGCAGCCGAAGAAGGGGTTAAAAGCGCCCGTGTTGCCGCGCTTTCAAAGTGCTTTTCAGATGCTTTGGAAGCGGTGGCCATTCATTTCAATGGGCAGGGCGTTTTGGGAGCTCTGTATATAGCGCTCCAAAACTGGCCCAAAGATGCTGTTTGCAGGATTTTTCCTAATGTCCCGCAAGAGCACCACCCCAGTGTGAAAAGTCACTCTGAAATGAATGGGAGGTGGTTTTCAGGCGCTTTACAGGCGCTATTTCTATTGCTAAAACACCTGAAAACCGCCTCGGTGTGAAAGGGGTCTAAGAGAATGCTCCTAATCTCAGCTCATTACCTGTATAGAAGACACCTAGGAGCCAGACATCTTGCTGATTGATCAAATATATATTTCTTTCATTAAAATGCAAATCGATTTATAACTTTTTTGAAATGTGGTGTTCTGGATATTTTTGTTGTTCTGTCTCTCGCTGTTAAAATATGGAACATATCGATGATGAATTCATAGTGCCAACATCCTTGGTACAAGACAAAAAAAAACAGTTCCCCTTGGATTTGGACTTTACCTCATAAGTATGCAAGAGTATTGAGGTAAAAAAATATACGTTTACAGATAATACATAGTTAAAAAGAGTGACATGGAGTGTACATTACAACAGTAACTGATAATACAACTTGTGCAAGATGGTAGTATGCATGAGATATCCTTCGACTGACGCGTTTCAGAGTCTGTTTTAAGCACTGCGTCCTCAGGGGTATGTAAGATATCAAATCTAGTTGTTTCAGTCTAATATATGCAGACACTCCATATAGGTTAAAAACAGTACACAGCATAACCATCAGGAGTTGCTGCCCCTCTCATCCCCATCAAACAGTAAGTTTGGTTATTTATGTGAATGAAAGGTTGCAACCGGTCTGTGTGAGGCCAGGACCAAACGTGGATGCTGTTTAATTTAGTGCCCCTCCTACACATCATTGTTGGCATGTTAGCAAATCATGTTGAGCCTTCAGTTCCAAGCTTTCTATCTGTGGGCCTCAGTGGGTCTGTATTCTGTCCGCACACTCTCCCTGAGGTTCCCTACGACCTTTATTTTTATTCTTTTGGAACATTGACTTTCATTCACGTATCTAACCGAACTTACATTTGTTTGGTGGATGAGAGGCACGGCAACCCCCGATGGTTGTGCTGTTTTTAACCTACATGGAGTGTCTGCATATATTCTGAAACAACTAGATTTGAAATCTTGCCCATCTCTGAGGAAGGAGTGCTTAAAACACTCTGAAACGCGTCAGTTGAAGGATATCTCATGCATACTAATGTCTTGCACAAGTTGTATTATCATTTGCTGTTGTAATGTACACTCCATGTTACTCTCTAACTATGTATTATCAATAAATGTATATATATTTTTTACTTCAATACTCTTGCATACTTTATCTAAGTGCCAGTAAAGTCCAAATCCAAGGGGAACTGTTTTTTTTTTTGTTTTACTGTTGAAATAAACCGACCATTAAAATTACAGACTGATCATTTCTTTATCAATGGGCAAATGTGCAAAATCAGCAGGGGATCAAATAATTTTTATACTGTAGTAGATTTACTTGTGTGTGGGTTTGTTTTTGTTTTTTTTTTTGTTTTTTGTTTTTTGTTTTTTTTTGCCTAGGCCAAAATTATGTCAAACATCTCAGGAGTCTTCATTGGCTTTTTTTTTTTTTTCTTTCACCGAGAGGACGGGCTTTCTCAGCTAACCACCCCCTCCTGCCTGCATGCTTGAACTAAGGCAGATACATTCCTGGATGTAAATGCTACATAAATCATTCAAGATAGCCACAGCTGGGAATGCTGGGGATGTAGGGAATTAATGATTTCGGTGTGTGTTTTTCCCCTTTTAATCCTTTAAATCATTGTCCTTTGACAAATATAGGTACTTGTTGTTTTCCTAGATCCTCTTTACTTTTCACCGTTTTACTAATTCTACTACATACAATTTTCTTCTGTACTACTATTTTTTAGTAGCTGGTAATGTGCTAATTTTGTCACTGGTACTTTAGAACTCAAGCCATGCTCAGCATGCTTGTTGGATCTAAAGCTCGGACAGTTTTTTACTTTTAACCCTGCAAGAGATTCAGCAATCTCCTGTTTGTAAGTCCTCTGTTAAAGCCACTGGACCTGAAAGTGTTCATTACTGACTTCTTTACAACGCAGTATACAGAAGTTTGTTGTGTCTGTTGTTTAAATGCCATTGTAATCCAATGACAACCTTTAAGGAGCTGTAAAGGCAGAATGTTTTTTATTATTAATGCATTCTATGCATTAAAGAGGAGGTCTGCCCACCGCTGCAAAAATTAAAAACCAGCAGCTGCACATTCTGTAGTTGCTGACTTCTAATAATAGGACACTTACCTGTCCTGGAGTCCAGCGATGTCGGCACCGCAGTGGATGTTTCTATCAGCTGTCGGGTGCATGTTGCCTCCATTGCAAGTAAGGGAACCCGGCAGTGTAGCCTTATGGCTTCACGCCGGGAACCCTACTGCGCATGCACGAGGCTCCGCTCCTCTTTCCTACTGTCCCTGCGGCCGAGGAGGGAGCCGAGCGGTGACGCAAATATCCGCGTCTGAGGCAGAGGGGTGGGGGGTGGGGGAAGAGTACAATGAGCGGAAGTTCCACTTTTGGGTGGAACTCTGCTTTAAGATAAAAAAAACCTTTTGTGTGTAGCAGCCACCCCAGCACCCCCCCCCTAATTATTTGCCTGAGCATCATGGGAAATGTAGTTCCAAAACATCTGGGGTGCCAAGATTCGCTATCACTGGTCTAAGCAGTCTGGGACACTCCTCCTGATGCGCTGAGACACAGCAGCGGCACCATTGGCTCCTGCGGTTGTCAAAGTCAGATCATCAGGGGAGAGAGAGGGCAGGGCCGGGTCAGGGCTCTGTGTCTGCATGGATACACGGAGCTGTGACTTGGCTCCAGTGCCCCCATAGGAAGCTGTTGACTAGGAGGGAGGGACCAGGAGCTCCGAAGAGGGACCTGAGAAGAGGATGATCCGTGCTGCTCTGTGCAAAACCAACTGCACAGAGGAGGTAAGTACAATATTTTGTTTTTTGTTTTTTAAAAAAGAGACTTTACAATCCCTTTTTTTAAGCTCCTCAATTTTTTGGTGTGTGCATGAGCAAAATGGTGAGTGTGAGTCTCGTACAAAAAATATAAAACTAATACCGGATATTTTTCTTTCATCTCTCTGTACACTAGTTTTTAGAATTGAATGGGAGAGAGCTAGTAAGTTGGCACTGTTACAAAATCCATATTGTAGTCCGTCATTACTACAATTGGTAATATAGACCAAGGGGTACATTTTTAAAGCAATGAATGGGACTCACCGGTTGTTGATCATTAGGGTTGATTTACTAAAACTACAGAGTGCAAAATCTAGTGTAGCTGTGCATGTTAGCCAATCCGATTCTAACTGCAAATTGTTCGATTAAAGAGTAATTCCACTTTTGTTAAGACAAAAACATTCCCCTCCGGCTGATTTATGTACATTGCAGGGATTTTAACAAACTTTGTTGCAGATTCCTACCTTTTTTTTTTTTGTTCTGATGGAATATCTGTTTGAGTGAATTTGTATGGGATTGGTTTAATATAAATTAGCTGCTGCACTTGCAGGGCTCTAATGAGGAGAGTGGCAGGGTTGAATCCCATTGGATGTGATTTCTCTTTGAGAGTATCTCACCAAAAATTACATTTTTGTTGCAGAGGATGCCCCTAAAATCTGATTTGTATCCTAGTGCAGACTTCTGGGAAAATTAGTGAGCCAATCACACAAACGGGACATGACATTTTCAGGGGTGGGGGTGGTGGCGTTCTGTACAGAATGCCTCCAGGTAACCATATTGCTTTTTTACAGAAATTTACAGCGCTGCAAATTAAAAACCAAAAGTAATTTTTAATAACATGCAGATACAATTTGACTTTGTCGCAATTGTATATGCTATATTTTTATTTGCTAATTGTTTTTATTTATTTTTTACCAAGAAAATGAAATTACCCTTTTAACCTTTGACATGAAAACAAAAAAAACAAAAAAAACCTTGAAGCTGATTGGTTTCTATACAGAACTGCACCAGATTTTGCAGTCTCCCAGTTTTAGTAAATCAGCCCCACTGTTTCTAATTTACTCATGCACCAGATAGATCCACTTGCAGTGAACATTTTGTGAATGTCACATTCACTTTTTTTTTTAAATAGATGTTACATTACTGTCCAGTTACAACACTCCTTCTGTGGAGTATTATTAGAATAGCCTTTTTATGTATGTGTTTATTTTTCTTGGCAAAATTGTTAATGTGCAGCCTCCTTGGATGGATTGTGAGCCATACATATAGTATAGTGCCTCCTCATATGTAGCTTCTGTCCTACTACTGTCACTGAAGAGCTCTTCTAAATATTATATCCTTTTCATGTGATAGGCCATTTGTCCTGTGGACTCAGCTGTAAAATGACTGCAATCATTGTTGATAGTTTTATCCTATCTGGCAACTGATGTGCATTGTACTTACTGTCTGTCTTTTTGTATTGATTGTTTTAACCACTTCAGCCCCGGAAGAATTTATCCCCTTCCTGACCAGAGCGTTTTTGCGATTCTGCACTGCATTCTTTTAACTGACAATTACGCGGTCGTGTGATGTTGTTCCCAAAGAATATTGACGTCCTTTTTTTTCCCCACAAATAGAGCTTTCTTTTGGTGGTATTTGATCGCCACTGCGTTTTTTTATTTTTTGCGCTATAAACAAAAAAAGAGTGACAATTTTGAAAAAAACACTATTTTGTACTTTTGCTATAATAAATATCCCAATTTTTTTATTAAAAAACCTAATTTTTTCTCAGTTTAGGCCGAAAATTGCAATAAGCGTATATTGATTGGTTTGCGCAAAATTTATAGTGTCTACAAAATAGGGGATAGATTTATAGCATTTTTTAAAATTATTTATTTATTTTTTACTAGTAATGGCAGCGATCTGCGTTTTTTTTTTTTTTTTAAATCATGACTGCGACATGGCGGACACATCGGACAATTTTGACACATTTTTGGAACCATTGGCATTAATACAACGATCAGTGCGATTAAAAATGTCACTGGCAGTGAAGGGGTTGATTGTGTTCCCTGCTACGTGATTCTACTGAAGGGGGAAGGACTAACTACAGGAAGTGACAGATCGTGGTTCCTAACCAATAGGAACACACGATCTGTCACTCCTGTCAGAACAGGGAAGTGTGTGTTTACACACACTCGTCCCTCTTCTGTGTCTCCTGGTCACGATCGCTCGTGGCCGGCGGTCATCGCGACTGTCGGCTGCGAGTATCAGCACCCCCGCTATGCAGCGGGCGCGCGCCTACTATCCGGACCCCGCGAGCCAATGTACAGCTAAGTAGTTTCACGCAGGGGAGCCAACCTGACAGTATAACTGCAGCGGCTGGTCTGGAAACGGTTAAGCTCCCCCTGAAATGTATTAACTATGTATGAGAAGCCTCTCATCGTTTTTCAGTGCTGTGTAATTCTACCTCTGTCCAAGACAGATTTTTTTCTTTTCTTTGGAGAATATGCGTATCAATTGCCATTTACTGCAACACGAGAAAAGCATTTCATACAGCTTGCTTTTAGTAAGCTAGCAATGCTCACATTGCTTTAAAACAATATTTATTTTTTTCAAGCTTGCTTTATTTAAAAAAAAAATACAACAAAAAAAAACATGCTAGCATCTACATTTTATGTTGCCAATTAGATCCACAGCTTATTGTATTGAGCCCCCTTCAGATGGGGTAGAATTTGTTACGATCAATAGAGGATCAGCTCACCGCTCCCCTGCTGATCAGAGCATAGCGAGCAGATGACACACCCATGTCTGCTCACTTTCTGAATATAAGTCACTGACTGAGCCAATTCTGGTTTCCGCAGGCGGTTTACACCCAACTACCCCTGATCTTCTCCCCGAAGATAGGTGTGTGTAAACGGACATAAGTAGATCGAAGGGGCAGTGTCGGCTCCTGTAGATCAGTCCTACAGCTTTCTGCCCAAACCTTTTGTACAGGCTTTTTCCATTTGAAAGCTGCAGGACTTTGTAGATGGACTATGAGTGCGCTCGTGTGTTCGTAGACCATTAAAGCTACAATTCTGTCTCTGATTTTAAAATATGACAGTGGCTGTGGGGGAGAGGAATCCCCACCCGCTGTCATGGGGTGGGTGGGGGAACGTGCTGGAAAATTTACATGCTACATAATATGGGTGTAACACATTCCAAAAGGTGAACTTGGCCTTTTAAACATTTCACTCTTTTACAATTTTTTTTTTTTAGGTTTGTTTTGCTCACATTTGTTGCACAGTTAATTTTTTTTTTAAAAAAAGATAATTTTAAACATTTATGAATACGATTTTAATTTGGCAAGGACAGTTTGCCGAGTTTGTTTACAGGCAAGCGTCGGTCCTTGACATGATAAAATATTTTAATGTTATGGCTGAATGTCGCTTTTGTATTTTTCTTTCTTCGTAACTTTTTGGTGAACCAAGTGGTCACCTGTTATGTATTTATTATCAAGATGGCATTAGCATTGCTTTCAGTCTTGTTTAACAATAGAAAAGCAAAATCTATATCCATAATAATAAATGAATCAGGAATACATAATTAATGAGGGTCTATAAAGTGATGCTTTGTTTTTGTCGCTGACAAATCGGCTGTAATCCTGAAGCTTGCCTTTATAGATGATGCAGTGTTTTGCTAATGGAACGTTTAGTATGCCCTATAACTAAATTACAAATGTCAGATTTCTTTTATGTTTCCATGTGATTTTATTTTTGCCTTTTAATGCTTAAACTCTGTTATTGATCTGTGACAAAATATGATCAAATTGTATGGAAGAGACTACATACATTTTTAGATAATGCTACGTTTGTTGATAAAATAGGTTAATGTTTTATTACTGTAGTTGGGCTAATATACAAAAGGATTTAAGGATTTTCACTCAATAAATTATGTGATTATTAGCGTAAAATATTAAAGCGGAGTTCCAGCTGGACCCATGTTTGTTTGTTAAAAGTCAGCAGCTACAAAAAGTGTAGCGTGACGTGATGTGTCGCAGAAAAATGCAGGGAGGGAAGGGGAGAGGAAGAGTCGCCTAGGCGGTGCAGGCAGAAGTACCTGCTGGGTACCTGTCAAAACTAGTAACCGCCACCCCCATGCCAAATGTGGCATGTCCGGGGGTCAGAATACCTTGAGGCTGGGTTCACACTGGTCCGACAAACGCTCTGACACTGGGAGCTCATGTCGCATGACATGTGAAATTCAATGTTTCCCTATGGGAGCCATCCTAACTGGTCCAACACAAGTCGCTCCGACTTTAGAAATGCTCCCTGTACTACTTTGCTCCGACTTGGTCCTATTCAGCCCATTGACTATCATTGAAGTTGGATCAAAGTTGGATCGCCGTCTCGCATGATCCGACTTCGGCATGCGACTTGTGCTGAGATGATCTTGAGGGAGAACTCCGTGCCAAATTTTAAATAAAAAACCGGCATGGATTCCTCCTCCAAGAGCATACCAGGCCCTTAGAACGAAACCCTCCAGCGGCCACGCTGTCACCGCTGACAGAGCTTCCATCTTCACCTGGTCTTCCTACTGGGTTTGCGGGCTTGAAGAGTTTGACTGGCTGATCCGCGATGATGTCATGGCAGTGGCACAGCTCTCTTAGTGGACGGCATGCCGTTCCAGAGAGCAGTGCGCATGTGCCATTTGAAATCAGCGGCTGCTAGTATAGTAAATATCTCCTAAATAGTACACGTTTAGGAGATATTTACTGTACCTACAGGTAAGGCTTTTTTAAGGCTTACCTGTAGGAACAAGTAAAGAATTGAGCTTTACTACCACTTAGAACAGTAAGGTCTTAGGAGACTTGTGGCACTGTGCACATTATTTAACAGTGTCTAATTTTAGTATTGATCTGCTTTGCCTTGCTAGACTGCATTGAATATTTGAAATAACTCCCTGGCCTTTCACCTAAACATGTTCTAAATATTTTCAAATTATCTTGGCTTGAAGTTTGCAGCTGTCATTTAATTGCATGCTATTTCTGTCTTGGTCTTTGTACAATAAGGCTGCTTTCACACTAGCCAGTGGAGTAAATTGCAGCGTTTACCATGCAGGCTAGTGCCTGTGTAAGGGGCCCTCAGGGGGTGGTGCATTGTGCATTTCAGCGCATCACACTGTTTCTTTTTTTTTTTTTTTTTCATTTAATTTCTTTGCACAGCAACATGGTGCATTGCGCTGCAATACGGTGAGGCTGCATCCACACCTGAGCGTTTCTACGGTGTAAACACCTGTAATCTGCCCCAAAAAGGCTCATGTTCTTTTTTGAGCTTTAGCCTGGGTTCACACCGATACAAATTTATGGGTTTGATGCATTTAGGAACACAGATTCGCAGGTCATGTTTAAACGCATAGTATTCCATGGCTTTGGTTCACATCTATGCGTTGCGAATTTGGTGCGGGAAAAAAAAAAGGGTCCTGTGCATGTTGACTGCGAGTGCGATCAAATTCCTATGGTGCAGTGCGAATTTTATCTTCATAGGCTTTAATTGAACTTGTAGTAAACTCGCAGCACAGTTCACATCTCTGCAAATTGTTCACTGTCTGCCTCTTTAAATTTGCGGTAAAATCGTACCTGTCCACCTCAAAACGCAAGGCAAATTCGCACCACACGCGGCACAAAAAAAGGATCAAATTCGCAGTACATCTCATCGCAGTAGTGTGAACCTAGGCTAAGACGTTTTTCAAGCGTTTTCCTTCAGGTGACAAAAGGCTCAGATGTGAACAGGTGCCGTTGAAACGAATGGGGTTTTGCTTGTGTATTTTTCAGGCTTTTTTTGGGTGTTTTACGAGCGTTTTATGAGCTGAAAACGCTCAGATGTGAATGCAGCCTGAAATGCCGTGCCATCCAGTGTTCTATGAAAAAGTCTATTTTTTTTCTGCACTGCACATTACTCCAGTTTCTATGTGCCTGTGTGGTGACTGTTTATCGTGTGTGTAAAAGGAGTCACACTGTGTGAATAAGCCCTAAAAATAGTTGTGGACACTAAACGTACTACATACGTGCAAAATAACTTCATCAAGGTACAAAGGACCTGCGTAGTACCTTTTTGTCCTTTTGCTTACTTGCCGCTTCCCCCTTGTACTCCTCGACCATTCTCGACAGCCAAATCTTGCTGTACAACTACAGCAGCTGTAAGGCTTGGTTCACACTGCTGGGACCTAAAAGTCATGCGCCTTACGGTGGGACTTTGCTGGGGCGCCTTACGGTGGGACTTTGCTGGGGCGCCTTACGGTGGGACTTTTCTGGGGCGCCTTACGGTGGGACTTTGCCGGGGCGCCTTACGGTGGGACTTTGCCGGGGCGCCTTACGGTGGGACTTTGCCGGGGCGCCTTACGGTGGGACTTTGCCGGGGCGCCTTACGGTGGGACTTTGCCGGGGCGCCTTACGGTGGGACTTTGCCGGGGCGCCTTACGGTGGGACTTTGCCGGGGTGACTTTAGAAGCAACTTTCAGGAATGCCTCGATGATCTTCCTGTAATGTCGGATCCAAATCACATCAATTAACCACTTGGGGTCCGGGCCATAGCCGAATGACCGCCATAGCACGGACCTCAATTTCCGGTCCCGGCCCCTTACCATGTGATCAGCTGTCAGCCAATGACAGCTGATCACATGATGTAAACATAAGCTCGGTGATCGGTTTAGTTTTCTCCTCACGCTGACAGCGGTACATTGGGACCGAAGAGGAAGGAGGCACATATGCCTCATCTGTGCCTGCAAGTGTCATCGCCACCTCACAGTGCCCACAAGTGCCACCTATCAATGCCCACCAGTGGTGCCAATCAGTGCCACCTAGCAGTGCTGCCATCAATCAGTGACCCATCAGTGCCCATCACTGCCACCTATCAGTGCCCATCAGTGTCGCCTCATCAGCGTACATCAACGAAGGAGAAAAATTACCTGTTTGCAAAATTTTATAACAAAATATAAAAAAAAATAATTAAAAAAAAAATTCTTTTTTTCAATTTTTTTAACAAAAAACAAAAACCGCAGAGGTGATCAAATACCATCAAAAGAAAGCTCTATTTGTGGGAAAAAATTATAAAAATTTCATTTGGGTACAGTGTTGTATGACCGCGCAATTGTCATTCAAAATGCAACAGCGCTAAAAGCTGAAAATTGGTCTGGACACGAGGGGGGTTTAAGTGCCCAGTAAGCAAGTGGTTAAAGATAAATGATCCATCTTGGAGGTGACTTCCATTAAAGTATAAGTACATCTACAGACATCCATGATCTAACACTAACCCTATAAAGAAGATATCTGTATACATGCCTTTTTTGAAGCCAGTCCAGTCTCCAGCGGCGGAAGCTCTGCAGAGGACACGGACGACAATGGCTGTGAAATGAATGGAGAGTGACGTCACCCATAGACTTACTATGGGGCTTCCGTTGTCGGCAGTGTCCTCTGCACCCGCCTCCCCAGAGAAGCTGCAGCTGACAGCTCAGCGGCGGATCGGCATCCAAAGAAGGTATGTATACTGATTTATTCTTTACAGGGTTAGATAGGTTAGTGTTAGATCATTGATGTCAGTAGATGTAGAGATTTTAGTGTTAGGGTGCAAATATCCTTTAATTTCTATGGGCACAAGTTAGATGAAGTCACCTTGAAGTAGTACAAGAATCTTCTCTAAAGTCTGAGCAACTTCAGTTGTGCTATATTATGACCGCTCTCAATGCCTAATATGGGACTTCATGCGACTTGGGGTCTCACAAGTGGGATCCCAAGTCACGGCAGTGTGAACCAAGCCTATAGCTGCTGCTGTCAAAAAACAGACTGTCTGACACAGTGCTAATACACTGTTCAGAGATACAAAGTAATGGTTAATTTTGTATCTGTTCTGTAGAAAAAAGGAAAATAAACTGCGCTAAGACATAAAATGTGTACCTATAGATAATGATATCTGTTATACAGTCATGGCCGAAATTGTTGACACCCCAGAAATTTTTCCAGAAAATCAAGTATTTCTCACAGAAAAGTATTGCAGTAACACATGTTTTGCTATACACGTGTTTATTCCCTTTTGTGTGTATTAGAACAAAACAAAAAAAAGGGAGGAAAAAAAAGCAAATTCGACATAATGTCACACAAAACTCCAAAAATGCGCTCGTCAAAATTCTTAGCACCCTCAACCTAATATTTAGTTGCACACCGTTTGGAAAAAATAACTGAAATCAGTCGCTTCCTATGACCATCAATAAGCTTCTTACACCTCTCACCCGGAATTTTGGGCCACTCTTCCTTTGCAAACTGCTCCAGTTCTCTCTTATTGGAAGGGCGCCTTTTCCCAACAGCAATTTTAACCACTTGCCGACCGCCTACCGCATATATACTGCGGCAGAGCGGCACGGGCAGGCAAAATCACGTACCCGTACGTGATCTGCCTCCCGCGGGCGGGGGGTCCGATCGGACCCCCCCCCGGTGCCATCGGCGGTCGGCATCTGACTGGGAGCGTCGGGAGGCGAGGGGGAGACCATCCGATCGTGGCCCCCCCCTCGCGATCGCTCCCAGCCAATGGGAATCCTCCTCTGCCTGTGTGTCGTTTCACACAGGCAGAGGATGTGATGTCATCTCTCCTCGGTCTGGCAGTTTCCGTTCCAGCGCCGAGGGGAGATGACATGTAAGTGCACAACACACACACACACACAGTAGAACATGCCAGGCATACTTTACACCCCCGATCCCCCCCCGATCGCCCCCCGATCCCCCCCCAATCACCCCCCCCCCCTGTCACAAACTGACATTAGCAGTATTTTTATTTTTTTTTATTTTCTGATTACTGCTGTGTCAGTTTGTGACAGTTAGTGTTAGGGCAGTGAGTATTACCCCCCTTTAGGTCTAGGGTACCCCCCTAACCCCCCCCTAATAAAGTTTTAACCCCTTGATCACCCCCTGTCACCAGTGTCGCTAAGCGATCATTTTTCTGATCGCTGTATTAGTGTCGCTGGTGACGCTAGTTAGGGACGTAAATATTTAGGTTCGCCGTCAGTGTTTTATAGCGACAGGGACCCCCATATACTATCTAATAAATGTTTTAACCCCTTGATTGCCCCCTAGTTAACCCTTTCACCACTGATCACCGTATAACCGTTACGGGTGACGCTGGTTAGTTCGTTTATTTTTTATAGTGTCAGGGCACCCGCCGTTTATTACCGAATAAAGGTTTAGCCCCCCGATCGCCCGGCGGTGATATGCGTCGCCCCAGGCAGCGTCAGATTAGCGCCAGTACCGCGAACACCCACGCACGCAGCATACACCTCCCTTAGTGGTATAGTATCTGATCGGATCAATATCTGATCCGATCAGATCTATACTAGCGTCCCCAGCAGTTTAGGGTTCCTGAAAACGCAGTGTTAGCGGGATCAGCCCAGATACCTGCTAGCACCTGCGTTTTGCCCCTCCGCCCAGCCCAGCCCAGCCCACCCAAGTGCAGTATCGATCGATCACTGTCACTTACAAAACACTAAACGCATAACTGCAGCGTTCGCAGAGTCAGGCCTGATCCCTGCGATCGCTAACAGTTTTTTTGGTAGCGTTTTGGTGAACTGGCAAGCACCAGCCCCAGGCAGCGTCAGGTTAGCGCCAGTACCGCTAACACCCACGCACGCACCGTACACCTCCCTTAGTGGTATAGTATCTGAACGGATCAATATCTGATCCGATCAGATCTATACTAGCGTCCCCAGCAGTTTAGGGTTCCCAAAAACGCAGTGTTAGCGGGATCAGCCCAGATACCTGCTAGCACCTGCGTTTTGCCCCTCCGCCCAGCCCAGCCCACCCAAGTGCAGTATCGATCGATCACTGTCACTTACAAAACACTAAACGCATAACTGCAGCGTTCGCAGAGTCAGGCCTGATCCCTGTGATCGCTAACAGTTTTTTTTGTAGCGTTTTGGTGAACTGGCAAGCGCCAGTGGCCTAGTACACCCCGGTCGTAGCCAAACCAGCACTGCAGTAACACTTGGTGACGTGGCGAGTCCCATAAGTGCAGTTCAAGCTGGTGAGGTGGCAAGCACAAGTAGTGTCCCGCTGCCACCAAAAAGACAAACACAGGCCCGTCGTGCCCATAATGCCCTTCCTGCTGCATTCGCCAATCCTAATTGGGAACCCACCGCTTCTGCAGCACCCGTACTTCCCCCATTCACATCCCCAACCAAATGCAGTCGGCTGCATGAGAGGCATTTTTATGTCCTCCCGAGTACCCCTACCCAACGAACCCCCCCAAAAAAGATGTCGTGTCTGCAGCTAGCGCGGATATAGGCGTGACACCCGCTATTATTGTCCCTCCTGTCCTGACAATCCTGGTCTTTGCATTGGTGAATGTTTTGAACGCTACCATTCACTAGTTGACTATTAGCGTAGGGTACAGCATTGCACATACTAGGCACACTTTCACAAGGTCTCCCGAGATGCCATCGCATTTTGAGAGACCCGAACCTGGAACCGGTTACAGTTATAAAAGTTAGTTACAAAAAAAAGTGTAAAAAAAAAAAAAAAACACAAACAAAAATATAAAATAAAAATAGTTGTCGTTTTATTGTTCTCTCTCTCTCTATTCTCTCTCTATTGTTCTGCTCTTTTTTACTGTATTCTATTCTGCAATGTTTTATTGTTATTGTTATTGTTATTGTTATTATGTTTTATCACGTTTGCTTTTCAGGTATGTAATTATTTATACTTTACCGTTTACTGTGCTTTATTGTTAACCATTTTTTTGTCTTCAGGTATGCCATTCACGACTTTGAGTGGTTATACCAGAATGATGCCTGCAGGTTTAGGTATCATCTTGGTATCATTCTTTTCAGCCAGCGGTCGGCTTTCATGTAAAAGCAATCCTAGTGGCTAATTAGCCTCTAGACTGCTTTTACAAGCAGTGGGAGGGAATGCCCCCCCCCCCCCAACATCTTCCGTGTTTTTCTCTGGCTCTCCTGTCTCAACAGGGAACCTGAAAATGCAGCCGGTGATTCAGCCAGCTGACCATAGAGCTGATCAGAGACCAGAGTGGCTCCAAACATCTCTATGACCTAAGAAACCGGAAGCTACGAGCATTTTATGACGTAGATTTCGCCGGATGTAAACAGCGCCATTGGGAAATTGGGAAAGCATTTTATCACACCGATCTTGGTGTGATCAGATGCTTTGAGGGCAGAGGAGAAATCTAGGGTCTAATAGACCCCAATTTTTGCAAAAAAGAGTACCTGTCACTACCTATTGCTATCATAGGGGATATTTACATTCCCTGAGATAACAATAAAAATGATTTAAAAAAAAAAAAAATGAAAGGAACAGTTTAAAAATAAGATAAAAAAACAATAATAATAAAGAGAAAAAAAAAAAAAAGCACCCCTGTCCCCCCTGCTCTCGCGCTAAGGTGAACGCAAGCGTTGGTCTGGCGTCAAATGTAAACAGCAATTGCACCATGCATGTGAGGTATCGCCGCGAAGGTCAGATCGAGGGCAGTAAGTTTAGCAGTAGACCTCCTCTGTAAATCTAAAGTGGTAACCTGTAAAGGCTTTTAAAGGCTTTTAAAAATGTATTTAGTTTGTCGCCACTGCACGTTTGTGCGCAATTTTAAAGCATGTCATGTTTGGTATCCATGTACTCGGCCTAAGATCATCTTTTTTATTTCATCAAACATTTGGGCAATATAGTGTGTTTTAGTGCATTAAAATGTAAAAAAGTGTGTTTTTTCCCCAAAAAATGCGTTTGAAAAATCGCTGCGCAAATACTGTGTGAAAAAAAAAAATGAAACACCCACCATTTTAATCTGTAGGGCATTTGCTTTAAAAAAAATATATAATGTTTGGGGGTTCAAAGTAATTTTCTTGCAAAAATTATTTTTTTATGTAAACAATAAGTGTCAGAAAGGGCTATGTCTTCAAGTGCTTAGAAGAGTGGGTGATGTGTGACATAAGCTTCTAGATGTTGTGCATAAAATGCCAGGACAGTTCAAAACCCCCCCAAATGACCCCATTTTGGAAAGTAGACACCCCAAGCTATTTGCTGAGAGGCATGTCGAGTCCATGGAATAATTTATATTGTGACACAAGTTGCGGGAAAGAGACAATTTTTTATTTTTTTAATTTTTTTTTTGCGCAAAGTTGTCACTAAATGATATATTGCTCAAACATGCCATGGGAATATGTGAAATTACACCCCAAAATACATTCTGTTGCTTCTCCTGAGTACGGGGATACCACATGTGTGGGACTTTTTGGGAGCCTAGCCGCGTACGGGACCCCGAAAACCAAGCACCGCCTTCAGGCTTTCTAAGGCCGTAAATTTTTGATTTCACTCTTCACTGCCTATCACAGTTTCGGAGGCCATGGAATGCCCAGGTGGCACAAAACCCCCCCAAATGACCCCATTTTGGAAAGTAGACACCCCAAGCTATTTGATGAGAGGTATAGTGAGTATTTTGCAGACCTCACTTTTTGTCACAAAGTTTTGAAAATTGAAAAAAGAAAAAAAAAAATTTTTTTTCTCGTCTTTCTTTATTTTCAAAAACAAATGAGAGCTGCAAAATACTCACCATGCCTCTCAGCAAATAGCTTGGGGTGTCTACTTTCCAAAATGGGGTCATTTGGGGGGGGTTTGTGCCACCTGGGCATTCCATGGCCTCCGAAACTGTGATAGGCAGTGAGGAGTAAAATCAAAAATGTACGCCCTTAGAAATCCTGAAGGCGGTGCTTGGTTTTCGGGGTCCCGTACGCGGCTAGGCTCCTAAAAAGTCCCACACATGTGGTATCCCCGTACTCAGGAGAAGCAACTAAATGTATTTTGGGGTGCAATTCCACATATGCCCATGGCCTGTGTGAGCAATATATCATTTAGTGTCAACTTTGTGCAAAAAAAAAAAAAAAAAAAAAAAATTTGTCACTTTCCCGCAACTTGTGTCAAAATATAAAACATTCCATGGACTCAACATGCCTCAAAGCAAATAGCTTGGGGTGTCTACTTTCCAAAATGGGGTCATTTGGGGGGGTTTTATGTCATCTGGGCATTTTATGGCCTTCAAAACTGTGATAGGTAGTGAGGAGTAAAATCAAAAATGTACGCCCTTAGAAATCCTGAAGGCGGTGATTGGTTTTCGGGGCCCCGTACGCGGCTAGGCTCCCAAAAAGTCCCACACATGTGGTATCCCCGTACTCAGGAGAAGCAGCTAAATGTATTTTGGGGTGCAATTCCACATATGCCCATGGCCTGTGTGAGCAATATATCATTTAGTGACAACTTTTTGTAATTTTTTTTTTTTTTTTTGTCATTATTCAATCACTTGGGACAAAAAAAATAAATATTCAATGGGCTCAACATGCCTCTCAGCAAATTCCTTGGGGTGTCTACTTTCCAAAATGGGGTCATTTGTGGGGGTTTTGTACTGCCCTGCCATTTTAGCACCTCAAGAAACGACATAGGCAGTCATAAATTAAAGGCTGTGTAAATTCCAGAAAATGTACCCTAGTTTGTAGACGCTATAACTTTTGCGCAAACCAATAAATATACACTTATTGACATTTTTTTTACCAAAGACATGTGGCCGAATACATTTTGGCCTAAATGTATGACTAAAATTGAGTTTATTGGATTTTTTTTAGAACAAAAAGTAGAAAATATCATTTTTTTTCAAAATTTTCGGTCTTTTTCCGTGTATAGCGCAAAAAATAAAAATGGCAGAGGTGATCAAATACCATCAAAAGAAAGCTCTATTTGTGGGAAGAAAAGGACGCAAATTTCGTTTGGGTACAGCATTGCATGACCGCGCAATTAGCAGTTAAAGCGACGCAGTGCCGAATTGTAAAAAGTGCTCTGGTCAGGAAGGGGGTAAAACCTTCCGGGGCTGAAGTGGTTAAGATCTCTCCACAGGTGTTCAGTAGGATTTAGATCTGGACTCATTGCTGGCCACTTTAGAACTCTCCAGCGCTTTGTTGCCATCCATTTCTGGGTGCTTTTTGACATATGTTTGGGGTCATTGTCCTGCTGGAAGACCCAAGATCTTGGACGCAAACCCAGCTTTTTGACACTGGGCTCTACAGTGCGACCCAAAATCCTTTTGGTAATCCTCAGATTTCATGATGCCTTGCACACATTCAAGGCACCCAGTGCCAGAGGCAGCAAAATAACCCCAAAACATCATTGAACCTACACCATATTTCACTGTAGGTACTGTGTTCTTTTCTTTGTAGACCTCATTCCATTTTCGGTAAACAGTAAAATGATGTGCTTTACCAAAAAGCTCCATCTTGGTCTCTTCTGTCCACAAGACGTTTTCTCAGAAGGATTTTGGCTTACTCAAGTACATTTTGGCAAACTGTAGTCTTGCTTGTTTATGTCTCTGTGTCAGCAGTGGGGTCCTCCTGGGTCTCCTGCCATAGCGTTTCATTTGGTTTAAATGTTGACGGATAGTTCGCGCTGACACTGATGCTCCCTGAGCCCACAGGACAGCTTGAATTTCTTTGGTACTTGTTTGGGGCTGCTTATCCACCATCCGGACTATACTGTGTTGCAACATTTCATCAATTTTTCTCTTCCGTCCACGCCCAGAGAGATTAGCTACAGTGCCATGGGTTGCAAACTTCTTGATAATGTTGCGCACTGTGGACAAAGGCAAAACTAGATCTCTGGAGATGGACTTGTAACCTTGAGATTGTTGATATTTTTCCACAATTTTGGTTCTCAAGTCCTCACAGTTCTCTTCTCCTCACAGTTCTCTTCTCCTTTCTGTTGTCCATGCTTAGTGTGGCACACACAGACACACAATGCAAAGACTAAGTGAATTTCTCTCCTTTTTATCTGCTTTCATGTGTGATTTTTATATTGCCCACACCTGTTACTTGCCCCAGGTGAGTTTAAAGGAGCATCACATGCTTGAAACAATCTTATTTATCCACAATTTTGAAAGAGTGCCAAGAATTTTGACCAGCCCATTTTTGGAATTTTGTGTGACATTATGTCCACTTTCATTTTTTTTTTTCCTCCCTTATTTTGTTTTGTTCCAATACACACAAAGGGAATAAACGTGTATTGCAAAACATGTGTTACTGCAATACTTTTCTGTGAGAGATACTTGATTTTCTGGAAACATTTCTGGGGTGCCAACAATTTTGGCCATGGCTGTATAATAGAAGCAGCAATTCTCCTGTGTAACATCAAACAGTGAAAAAATATGAAAAGAAAATAGAATCACGCTAAATCTGTGAGTTTAAACAGATATAAGCCATAAATTAATAAATGAAACACATCAATATTAGAACCATTCACAGTTCTATGTGAATAGTACACTGAGTGAACAGGTGTGTCATTGTGATTACTGATACAATGGTCTCAATAATACCAAAATTGTGAGCTTGGTGAACCATGAATGAACGATATAAAATTAAAATGAAATTAGAAATGCAGTAAAAATTATAAATAAATATTGTAAATCATTTTGCAAACAAAGCGAAAAAGTCTAAGTGTAACAAGCTGTGAAGTATGACATCCACCCGTGCAAAGCTTAAGCCTCAGTTCACACCAGAGACGGCACGACTTGTAGGTCGCCTCACCGAGGCGACCTGCACATGACTGCCCGGGCGACTTGCAAAACGACTTCTGTATAGAAGTCTATGCAAGTCGCCCCAAGTTGCCCCCAAAGTCGTACAGGAACCTTTTTCTAAGTCGGAGCGACTTGCGTCGCTCCCCTTGGAACAGTTCCATAGCACAGAACGGGAGGCGACTTGTCAGGCGACTAGGTCGCCTGGCAAGTCGTCCCTGTGTGAACCGAGCCTTAGGATAAAGTCCATCCACAAATGAAATGTTTCTTCAATCACTGCTGAGCGAAAGACTGTGTGTTGAATCCACCACCACTATAGAAAGAATCACTTCTTACCAGATATCCGTGATCCCCCGTTACAGAGGATCAGGGAAAGCATATAGTGTAGGCACAGCTTATGCCAAAGGGCATCATACTTGCTTATTATCCTCCAAATGTTCTCATTGGTAGTCAAGCCCATGAATGGATACCAGTTAATTGAGATTTCTGTGTTAGTTTTCTTTTTTAGGCTTGCTTTCTTCTATTTTAATCTGGTAATTCAGCCAGCAAGTCTATTGTTTTTCACAGCACAGACCCTTCAGCTGAGGGTATCAGTCTTTCCTTCTGGGTTGACACATTTTTAAAAAATATTTATTTTCGGTTTTTTGGCCTAGTTTATTTTTCATTTTTGGTATCTGTTCGGCACCAAAAAACATATAACTGTAAAGGCAAAACTTTTTTTTGGAGAGGGATTAGAATAGCTGTCGGTTTTTATTGCTGTCTGTGTCCCTGTTAAGGTAATTTCCCCCCTCTATTTGTCCTGTTTACAATTATTGAAAGTAAAGGAAAACCCCAAATTTTGGGTTGTCCCCAGAAAAGTAATAGAGGGGAAATCTTCCAATAGGCACACTAGCTCTGGTGGCCTGGGGTTCCCCCATGATTCCCTTAATTTGCAGAGATTTTCTCTCGCTTCCGGTTTGACTTTGCTATGGGAAGGGAAGGTAAATCTCCCCAATGGGACAAAGATGGCAAAAATAAACCTTATAGGGGTTGGAATCTTCCCTTACCCTATCCGAAATGGAAAAAAAAAAAGTTTGCCTTTAGTTTAGGTAATGACAAAGTTATTGCTGGATCAATGGACCTATAGCAGAAATATAAAACTTGCTCTAGTGCATAAGCGGCATACAGGTATGAGAACTGAAGTGGTTAAATATTGAATAGTTGTTTACATTTTGAGAAACCCTGCAAAACTGCATGAAAAATATTTCTGCCCTTGAATAGTAAAGAGTAACTTAATAGAGAAAATGCACAATACCTGTTAACATTGCAAAATCTTAATGAAATGTAAATTTACCGTATTTTTCGCTCCATAAGACGCACCTAGGTTTTAGAGGAGGAAAACAAGAAAAAAAATATTCTGAACCAAATGCTGCACTAAAGTATTTACCAGTGCCCATGAAATGCATCCTGACCTGTGCCAATGAAATGCAGCCTGACGTCACGCCATCACATTCACTTTACAGAAGACAGAGCAGTCTGAGCGGCCGCTGTGGCCGTACTCCATTTGGCCACTCGGGCTGCTCTGTCTTCTGTAAAGTGACAGGCCCAGTGGGAGATCGCCCGGTGCTCATGGGGGCTTGGGATATCTGTCCTCTGCTCTTCTGCCGGTAACATGGCGGTACATATTTTTGGGGGGGAAAGTGAGTCTTATGGAGCAAAAAATACGGTGCACTGTGCCATTGCTATATGCAGGGCTGCTGCTAGAAATCACGGGGGCCCTGTTCAGTCTCTCATACAATGAAGTCTGCTATTCAGTAACATCCATTGCAACAATTTTTTTATTGCCTGGCAGGATGCAGCAGTAACACGCTAACGCATTTCGGCCAAAGCTCTACTCATAACATGTAATCCTCATTGTATTAGAAGTATTGCCACAATTCAAAGGCATCTGGGCCAGAACACCAATTTTCAGTCTCTTAGGTAATTTGCAGTAGAGCATGTTCTTAGTTGCTCTCTGTATGAGTACTATACTGCCTACCCGATAGGCCCCCCGAAAATATCCAACAATATTTTTGCTAAAAATTCACTAAAATCATTAGCAACAAAAGCCCCATATAATCTACAAAATTCTTGCTAAATCTAAAACTTGAATAAGTTCATAAGTAAAGCTCTGTATGTGAGTGAGGGCTTGGGGCACATTCATATGGCTACTGTGGCCTGTACAGTGTAAATCTGCATTTTTTTTTTTTTAACCACTTAAGCCCCGGACTATTTGGCTGCCCAAAGACCAGAGCACTTTTTGCGATTCGGCACTGCGTCGCTTTAAGTGACAATTGCGCGGTCGTATGACGTGGCTCCCAAACAAAATTGACGTCCTTTTTTTCGACAAATAGAGCTTTCTTTTGGTGGTATTTGATCACCTCTGCTTTTTTTTTTTTTTTTTTTTTTTGCGCTATAAACAAACAAAACTTTTTCCTCAGTTTAGGCCGGTGCGTATTCTTCTACATATTTTTGGTAAAAAAAATCGCAATAAGCGTTTATTGATTGGTTTGCGCAAAAGTTATGGCGTCTACAAAATAGGGGATAATTTTATGCCATTTTTATATATTTTTTTTTATACTAGTAATGGCGATTTTTTTTTTTTTTTTTTTTTAATCGTGACTGCGACATTATGGCGGACACATTGAACACTTTTGATGCCATTTTGGGATCATTGTCGTTTATACAGCGATCAGTGCTATACATTGCACTGATTTACTGTAAAAATGACACTGGCAGTGAACGGTTAACCAGTAGGGGGCGCTGAAGGGGTTAAGTGTGTCCTAGGGATGTGTTCTAACTGTGGGGGGGGATGGGCTACGTGTGACACGACACTGATCACTGCTCCCGATCGCAGGGAGCTGTGATCCGTGTCCTGTCACTAGGCAGAACTGAGAAATGCTTGTTTACATCAGTGAACGTTGTATGTGTGTGTGTTGTTTTTTTTTTTTTTTTTACAATTTTTATTTTTTGTGCAATAGGTATTACAAATGGTAATAAAATTCAAAATTATGAATTAAGAATTAATGATTTATATATTTTTATATCTTTAAATTTTTGAATTTTAATTCTTAATTCATAATTTTGAATTTTATTCGAAAGTTTTTTTGCATGCGCAGCATGATATGAAGTGGCAGTACAGATTATATCACTGGAAATGTACTTAGATATGAATTTCCTAATAATACACTGTATGTAAGGTTTATACACATTAAGGGGTTCGCACCATCACTGTGTTGAAAAGCATTTGACCACTGATCTGGCTGGTACATGCACACTATATACATTTTTGTTTAGATTTATTTAGAGATCCCATTCTTGCATTAGTGTTCATATACACACGTGTAGGGGGTCACACCATCATTGTGTTTAACACACCTGATTGTTGTTTGAAAGCGCCTCTTATTTTTTCCTAGATGTCTGTGGGAGGATTTGGGTAGTTTACAGACATCTCTGATTAAATATTTAGTATAATATTTTTTTATTCTTTGTTGTTGTTGTGTTTTTTTTTTTTTTTTATCAGCCCTTTTGGGGGGTTTTGATGAGATATCAGGGGTCTTAACAGACCTCTGATATCTCCCCCTTGAGACAGAGAAAGAGACCGAGGATAGAGATTCCCCAGTCCCTTTCTCTGCAGCCTCAGCTGCACTGAGAATGAATAGAGAGAAGACAGCGGCTCCTCTCCATTCATAAACTGACACATCGTAATCACAGATTACAACGTTTCAGTTATGTGAATGGACAGAGGCAGCTGACTCTATCCATTCACAAAGGAAGGAGGGGGAGGACGGAGGAACTGAGGGGGAGAACGGAGGGGACAGATAAGGAGAGAGGAACGGAGGGGACAGATAAGGAGAGAGGAACGGAGGGGACAGATGAGGAGAGAGGAACGGAGGGGGAGAAGGGAGGGGACAGATAAGGAGAGAGGAACGGAGGGGGAGAACGGAGGGGGACAGATAAGGAGAGAGGAACGGAGGGGGACAGATAAGGAGAGAGGAACGGAGGGGGACAGATAAGGAGAGAGGAACGGAGGGGGACAGATAAGGAGAGAGGAACGGAGGGGGACAGATAAGGAGAGAGGAACGGAGGGGGACAGATAAGGAGAGAGGAACGGAGGGGGACAGATAAGGAGAGAGGAACGGAGGGGGACAGATAAGGAGAGAGGAATGCAGGGGACAGCGGAGAGGCACAGAGGAACGGAGGGGGCATGGAGGAGGATGCAGTGACAGTCAGCTGTGAGCGATCACCGCTGTATGTCACTAAAGCTGGTGAAAGCCGCTGGGGGAGAATCTTGTAACTCCCCCACGCGCCAATCACAGCTGTCCTCTAGGTATCGGGGGAAGCATCGGGAGCATTTGCCCGAGAACAAGTACTTGGGCAAATGCTCGGTATCGGTGCCGATACCGATACTAGTATCGGTATCGGGACAACCCTACTGCTGACGTATATCGGCGTGACGCGGTCCTTAAGTGGTTAATGTGCCTGGAACTGTGTGCATGCAGCCTGTTATGCTATGGGGATGTAACAGCTGTATGAACACAGTTGCAGGTCCTAATTTCAAAGTTGTGGGTGCCGGTGTACAGCCCCAAACACAAATGGTGTGCATTCGGGCCACTCATTCACACCTGTCAAATTAGGACCTGTGGCTGTGTTTGTACAGTTGCTGCATCCCCGCAGAGTAAAGGGCTTCTCACACTGTATGGGCCAGAGAACCTGTGTGAATGAGCCCTTAATTTTTTTATTTAACCACTTAAGCCCCAGACCATTTTGCTGGCCAAAGACCAGAGCACTTTTTGTGATTTAGCACTGCGTCGCTTTAACTGACAATTGCGCGGGCGTGCGACGTCGCTCCCAAACAAAATTGTCGTCCTTTTTTCCCCCACAAATACAGCTTTCTTTTGCTGGTATTTGATCACCTCTGCGGTTTTTATTTTTTGCGCTATAAACAAAAATAGAGCGACAATTTTGAAAAAAAACTCATTATTTTCTACTTTTTGCTATAATAAATATCCTCAAAAAATATATAAAAAAACATATTTTTTTCCACAGTTTAGGCCAATATGTATTCTACATATTTTTGGTAAAAAAAATCGCAATAAGCGTTTATTGATTGGTTTGCGCAAAACTTATAGCGTCTACAAAATAGGGGATAGTTTTATGGCATTTTTATTATTCATTTTTTTTTACTAGTAATGGCAGCGATCTGTGAAGGGGTTAAGTATGTTCTAACTGTGGGGGGGAGGGGCTGTGTGTGGCACATCACTGATCATAGTTCCCGATCACAGGGAGCTAGGATCAGTGACAGTGTCACTAGGCAGAACGGGGAGATGCTTGTTTACATTAGCATCTTCCCGCTCTTCCTCTCTATGAGACGATTGCGGGTATCCCTTTAAGACATTGAGTCCGCGGGACTCGTGATCCTACTCGCGGAGCTCGTGGCGGGAGCGCGCACGAGATGGCACGGTGGCAAATTCAAAGGGACGTACAGGTACACCCATTTGCCCAGCCGTGCCATTCTGCCGACGTATAAGTACATGCGGCGGTTGGCAAGCGGTTAATTTTTACAATTTTTTTTTTTTTTTTTTTAAATATTTTTTAGTTTTTTCACAACAATGTTGGTGACTGGTGAAATATCAGGCTTAGCTGCACTGCAAATGAATGAACAGGGAGCACCCCGTACAGAGGCTCCATGTATAGTACTTTCACAAATGGAAGCACAGTAAACCGTTTACAATGCTTCAGTTATAAATGAGCACACTGAGTGATTGGTACTGACATATTTACCAGCCCCCTGTTATTCTCCATCCTGAAACTATCTCCCTGTGTGCCCACAGCAGACAGCAGGAGGGTAAGCTGGCGGTGCTGCGTGGGGGAGGGAAATGTGATTGTGAACTGGGAGGGTGATCTGTGCGGCATAAGGGCAATTACTGGAACCAAATCCCCTGGGTGGATCTCCCTGCAGCAGCTGAAAGTCAGTGGGAGGGAGAGGAGAAGAAGCCAGCTTTCAGAAAGGGTAGTGCGGGTAATGTTAGGAACGCTGAAGGTCTGGGTTAGCATTTAGTGTGTGTACATAAAGGTAAACCTCTCGACTTAAAAAACTTTTTATATTGTTCCTCCCAATTTATATCATCCCCTAAATTGATATAGACATATTTCTTGAAATTTAACTAAAGACCAATTGTATTTATTATTTTATTTTTAGATGGGATGGAGAGGAATTAGAACAGATGTTGGGCTTTTATTGCTTTCTGTAACTTTGTTAGAGTGATACACCCTCTTTATTTGTCATGTTTACTATTTTAATTGAAAGTAAAGAAAAAATATCACATTTTGGGATGTCCTTAGAAAAGTAGGAGAGGATAAATCTCCCAGTAGAAATGCTGGATCTTGTAACCCTTGTGACAACCAGGGATTTCTTCAATTTGAAGTGGTTTCTTCCCACTTACCCATGCAACAAGTAGAAATGCATTAAAAATGGATCTTTTCAGGAATCACTGGTACCTCCATGGTGGGGAAAAATACATTTTTAAAGGAGAAGTTCACCTTTCTAAAAAAAATAAATAATAAAAAAAATAATTGCACATCTTTTGCAGGTAAAAAAATGTACCTTTTATTATTAGCCTGTAAAGAATTTCTGATCACGGGGGCAATCTCAGGCTCCTGCAGACGGTCAGTGTAGCTGTCTGCCTGTACCTTGTACTGACTGGACAAGCAGTTACTGAATGACAGGAAGCATCAATGAACTACCTAGATTGCTCATCAGCACCCTGATAGTTCATTGTTAACTACAAGCCGTCAGCTGCAATGACTGATGGTAGTTGTCGTTCCCCCCCCATTCACAGTACTCTGTGAATGAATGATGCAGCTGGATGGGCCTGGCCCACTGTCACAATCAGAAGGGGGATCGGGGAGAGGATGCAAGAACAGGAACATGATCCACCCACCCTAAAAACGGTTGTGTAACGGTTGTGTAACGTTCTCGAAGGTGAACTTGTATAAAGACGTTTTTTAACCTGTTGGCGCCAACGGCACACAAATATGCGGCCTCTAGGGTGGACCAAGCGGCTGAATGTTTGCATGCAATATTGCAAAACCAGCTGTGCTGAGAGTGGCACAGCTTTCACTGTAAAGGAAACTGTCCTGTAGGAAATGTGTCGGCTAGCATTTGGCTGTGCCTGGCGAAAACCAGGCTGTTAATAATCTAGCGGATGTAATACTTTAAGACACTTGACTAGGAGCAAGTACACCCTGACGTCAGTTGCTGCATCTATATTCTGTGACTGAGAATGTACTAAATACCATAGGAAACCATGCTAAATGAAGTGCGTTTCTGCAAAAAGCTCCAAAATATGCATAGATGTGAACCAGACCTAAACCATGAGTATGATCCTGAATTTTTAGCAATGTTTTGTTTATTTCAGGTGTGTGGATGATGTGTATACTATGGCTAGTGATCCCTTGGAAGGATTTCATGAAGTGAATCTCGCATCACCCACAACTCCAGATGTCGGTGTTATTGATGTAAAGCCTCAGGAACCAACTACCTCACCTAATGTTGTCTACAGACATTTAAGTGTCACTTCAAACCCTTCACAACAAAACTCATTGAATGCATCCGACCTACCTACACAGCCTGTGTATTCTTCACCAAGACACTTAAGTTGCCGCAATGCTACAGGGAGAAGGTAACTTCTAATTAAACAACTAGATCATTAAAAGAGAGGTATGGGTTTTTTCCCCCCTTTTATACTTGCCTAGATGGATGCAGCATGGGTCTGATACTGCATCTGTCCCCTGGCTCGGTTCTCATAGATCCCCGAGAGGATAGCTGCTGCCTGTCAGTCAGCAGCTCTCCTCTCTGCTGCTCCTTGTTTACTGGAGCGCTGAGCTGTGGAGGGGCGGGGAGTGGCCGTTTCAGCGGCTTGCTGAGAGCCTCAGACAGGCATCAGTCCAGGCACCTGGTGGATCCAGACTTTATTGTCGTGATGACGCGGTGACTGGACTGATTCCAGTGACGTCAGCAGAGAGCGGACTTCAGACTGAAAACGGGTCACAGGAGTGCAAAATGAATTGCACTCCTGTGACCCATAGGAGAAGCCCAGCCAAATGAGCACAGGCTGGACTTCTCCATTAAAGGCGCCTTTACATTTTTACAGTCGTCTGTGGTGCAGTGTGTGTTGCAGCCAAGTAAAGTTGCGTAGTGGGGTGCCATATACCATCTAAATGTGCATTTTCCCAAATGCAGGATCTTTGCTGCAGGTTAGCACATAGCACAATGTATAGGTGTGAAGCCAGCCCTAAAAATAGAAATTGGTTTTTTTTTTTTCTCTTTGTTTTTACATTTCATGTATACATCTATATTCTTTCAAAGCCAAGTTAACATCTCAGAATATCTTTTATTATAATGTAGGGCTGCAACTATTTTCATAATCGATTAGTTGGCCGATTTATTGTTTCGATTAATCGGTTAATAACCTTAAAGTGTGGTGTAGAATTTAGTTAATATGTAAAGTTTAAAAAAAAAAGGCAATTTTTTCTTAAATATCTATATGCAGTGGTAAATATAAATAACCAACTATATGGTTAGAGAGCAAAATCTCGAATCCACTCTGAGAATAACAGACAGAAGAGATATATACTATTAGAGGAGATGTACTGTATATACTATTATGCTGCGGACGCTGACGGACAAAATACGGCTGACAATCTGATCATGTGTGGGCTTCCCCGGACTTTCAGCGGACTTTTCCAACCCCAAATCTGACGGACTTTAGATTTGAAACATGCTTCAAATCTTTACGTTGTAACTACGCTGAACCCAGAAATCCGCTCGTCTGTGTGCTAGTCCGACGGACAAAAACCCACGCTAGGGCAACTATTGGCTACTGGTTATCGACTTCCTTATTTTAGTCCGGTGTACGTCATCACGTACAAATCCGTCGGACTTTTGTGTGATCGTATATAGGCAAGTCCGTTCGTTAGAAAGTCCGTCGAAAGTCTGTCGGACAGGCTGTCAGACTTTTGTACCCGAAAAGTCCGACCGTGTGTACGCGGCATTAGAGGTTGAATCTGGTAAATATCATCAGACTCAGATCCTTTTTTTTTTTAAAAAAAAAAAGTTACTGTTTTGCAGATTTTTAAACAGAACTGTAATATATTATATGCTAGCCATACAAAAACAATGCCTTCCTTCAAAAAAAAAAAAAAAATCATTTTAAGAACGTTGGTTCGATTTTCGAATCGTTAGTGGGGTCAAATCGACATTCATTTTCAACCACAGTGACAAGAAATAATAGAAAACTGTTTGGTCAAAGGAATTTTCAGACAGTGTATGTGGTTTTCGTTCAGAAATTACATTTATTTTAAAACAGAATGGTAAAAGCAAGTGAAAATTTCAAACAACATTCTTTCAGCGAATGTGCAAAGATTTTTCATATGAATATTCTCATCTGACAAATGATCCGTGTGGTCAGCATAAGGCTCGGTACACACCTATGCAGTTTGCTTTTGATCTGTTCCTACACTGCTTTTTGCTGTGCGTTAAGTACAGTATAGAGTGCCCTAATAGCAAGGTAAAGAAAACTTCTGCCTTTAGAACCACTCACTTCCTGCCCAAGACTACATGTCCCATGAGGCATTGCTCCTCATACATTCACAAGTTCTCAGGCACTTACTGACATGTATGGATGGTGTACTGAGCTGTATGTGTGCTGCACTGTATTTCCTGATATGTAAAGAAATAATGCATTCTGTATGCAGGCCAACTACCGTATTTATCGGCGTATAACACGCAGCGGCGTATAACACGCACCGGCGTATAACACGCACCGGCGTATAACACGCACCCCAATTTAGGAGGGAATTTTAAGGAAAAAAAACTTTTAGGAGGGAAATTGAAGGGAAAAAAACTTACATTTAAATGCCCTTCATTGCAGCCTTGTCAGTGCAGCCTTGCCCCAGTGCAGCCATGTCAGTGCAGCCTTGTCAGTGCAGCCTTCCCCAGTGCAGCCTTCCCCAGTGCAGCCTTCCCCAGTGCAGCCTTCCCCAGTGCAGCCTGGGATCCCCTGTCCCTGCTTCCAGGGCTTCAAAATCGCGGTCCGCGATTCGAAAATGGCGCCGCCGGCGCCGAAGTACACAGAGCCGGTCCTCGGCTCTTTCCGGCGGCTCTCGTTTACTTTCGGCTCCACTCGTAGTCCCGAGCGGAGCTATCCGAGTATGTTCGGATAGCTCCGCTCGGGACTACGAGTGAAGCCGAAAGTAAACGAGAGCCGGCGGAAAGAGCCGAGGACCGGCTCTGTGTACTTCGGCTCCGGCGCGCCATTTTCAAATCGCGGTCCGCGATTTTGACATTTGGACAGCTCGGGATCGGCGGGGATCGGCGTATAACACGCACCTGCGACTTTCCCCTGATTTTAAGGGGAAAAAAGTGCGTGTTATATGCCGATAAATACGGTAATCGGCTGGCCGATTAATCGATTATGAAAATAGTAATCGATTCATTTCATAATCGATTAGTTGTCGATTAATCGATTTGTTGTTTCAGCCCTATTATAATGTAACTTGATTGTGTATTTTTATACATTTAATAGGATCTTAAGACCCCTTTTACATTGAATGCGTTTTAGCACTAAAAATAGCGCCTGTAAAGCACCTGAAAAGCATCTCCCATGCCTCCCCAGTTTGAAAGCCTGAGTGCTTTCACATTGTAGTGGTACGCTTGCAGGACGTTAGAAAAAGTCCTGCAAGCAGCATCTTTTGGGGCGGTGTTGGAGCGTTATATACAGCGCTCCTTCACTGCCCCTGCCCATTGGAATGAATGGGCAGCACTGTCGAAGCGCAGTAACATGGGCACATTTAACCCCTAATTGGCCGCTGTCGAGGTAGAAAAGCACCGCTAAAGCGCTTTACTGCTGACACGGTGCGGCCCCAGTGTGAAAGGGGTCTAAATGAATACATTTAGGTTTAAGTGTTTTTAAATAAGCAGACCAGTGAACTAATATGTATGATCTTATTTACAGCTCCAGCTTATCGGATACTTTGTCATGTTCTACCTCTGGATGTCAGACATGTTCACCCAAACACAGTCGGAAGAAGGACAGCAACCGTGCAGAGAGGGAGTTTTTACAGGGAGCAACACTGACTGATGTAGTGGACGGGCCAGATGATGTGCTTAACTGGAGTACAGACAGCATGTCCCGCCTGCGGAGTCCATCTGTTCTAGAAGTCAGAGAAAAAGGATATGAACGACTAAAGGAGGAGCTTGCTAAAGCCCAGAGAGTAATAAAGTGCAAAGTGTTAAGCCTATGAGAATTATTGTATTAGCCACAGTCTCCTGTTGTAAAACTATATTTAGTTGCAGTCTTAGAACTTAGCTAAAAATTTTCTTTTGACCAACTTTGAAATATGAGGGTCATTGTTATTGTGCTAGCCATCTTAAAACATTGGTTCTGTGTATATTGAATGCAAAAACATAAACGCTCCCAAGGCTTGTTTACATGTACGTCAGTACCCTGAGTTTAAGTAGCATTTTAAGAAACCTTTTTAAAGCCTCATAACCACCCTTCAATGCCTGCCATGAATATTACAATGAGCACCACACAGTGCAGTACACACAGGACTGGTAGCATTGTGTTAAAAATTAGGCAGCATGTCACTTATCAGCCGCCTCCATTTATTTCAGTAGTAATGTGTCGTAACTGCACCTTAGGTTCCCGTATCCCAGAATGCACTGGGAAATGGAGAACTAGGACAGAGCAGCTCCAGCTGCCTTCTGTTTGTATAGAGCAGCTCCAGCCGCTTCTTGTTTGTATAGAGCAGCTGCAGCCGCTTCTTGTTTGTATAGAGCAGCTCCAGCCGCTTCTTGTTTGTATAGAGCAGCTGCAGCCGCTTCTTGTTTGTATAGAGCAGCTCCAGCCGCTTCTTGTTTGTATAGAGCAGCTGCAGCCGCTTCTTGTTTGTATAGAGCAGCTCCAGCCGCTTCTTGTTTGTATAGAGCAGCTCCAGCCGCTTCTTGTTTGTATAGAGCAGCTCCAGCCGCTTCTTGTTTGTATAGAGCAGCTCCAGCCGCTTCTTGTTTGTATAGAGCAGCTCCAGCCGCTTCTTGTTTGTATAGAGCAGCTCCAGCCGCTTCTTGTTTGTATAGAGCAGCTCCAGCCGCTTCTTGTTTGTATAGAGCAGCTCCAGCCGCTTCTTGTTTGTATAGAGCAGCTCCAGCCGCTTCTTGTTTGTATAGAGCAGCTCCAGCCGCTTCTTGTTTGTATAGAGCAGCTCCAGCCGCTTCTTGTTTGTATAGAGCAGCTCCAGCCGCTTCCTGTTTGTATAGAGCAGCTCCAGCCGCTTCTTGTTTGTATAGAGCAGCTCCAGCCGCTTCTTGTTTGTATAGAGCAGCTCCAGCCGCTTCTTGTTTGTATAGAGCAGCTCCAGCCGCTTCTTGTTTGTATAGAGCAGCTCCAGCCGCTTCTTGTTTGTATAGAGCAGCTCCAGCCGCTTCTTGTTTGTATAGAGCAGCTCCAGCCGCTTCCTGTTTGTATAGAGCAGCTCCAGCCGCTTCTTGTTTGTATAGAGCAGCTCCAGCCGCTTCTTGTTTGTATAGAGCAGCTCCAGCCGCTTCTTGTTTGTATAGAGCAGCTCCAACCGCTTCTTGTTTGTATAGAGCAGCTCCAGCCGCTTCTTGTTTGTATAGAGCAGCTCCAGCCGCTTCTTGTTTGTATAGAGCAGCTCCAGCCGCTTCTTGTTTGTATAGAGCAGCTCCAGCCGCTTCCTGTTTGTATAGAGCAGCTCCAGCCGCTTCTTGTTTGTATAGAGCAGCTCCAGCCGCTTCTTGTTTGTATAGAGCAGCTCCAGCCGCTTCTTGTTTGTATAGAGCAGCTCCAGCCGCTTCTTGTTTGTATAGAGCAGCTCCAGCCGCTTCTTGTTTGTATAGAGCAGCTCCAGCCGCTTCTTGTTTGTATAGAGCAGCTCCAGCCGCTTCTTGTTTGTATAGAGCAGCTCCAGCCGCTTCTTGTTTGTATAGAGCAGCTCCAGCCGCTTCCTGTTTGTATAGAGCAGCTCGAGCCGCTTCTTGTTTGTATAGAGCAGCTCGAGCCGCTTCTTGTTTGTATAGAGCAGCTCCAGCCGCTTCTTGTTTGTATAGAGCAGCTCCAGCCGCTTCTTGTTTGTATAGAGCAGCTCCAGCCGCTTCTTGTTTGTATAGAGCAGCTCCAGCCGCTTCCTGTTTGTATAGAGCAGCTCCAGCCGCTTCTTGTTTGTATAGAGCAGCTCCAGCCGCTTCCTGTTTGTATAGAGCAGCTCTGTGGTAAAACCATTTGCTTCTGTGTGCAGGCAAAAGCAAGCCAGCCAGCAATACTGACAGTGGCAGGAGCAGAGGCACTGAGCATTATTGCCAGTGGCCAAGTTTTGTGTCAACAAGAGACCTCGCCAGCAAGTGTCGGTACGTGTAAGGGACAGAGCCAGCAAATGTCAGAAGAATGATACTAATGTATCAGTACTCATAGAAGAGGTGGAACAGCATCCAGAATTATATGACACAAGTATCCAGAGCTATTGTGATGCATACAAAAAAAAGAAGAGATCTGGCAACAAGTCACCAAATGGGTATTATCCTTTGATTGGGGAGCTGGACCAAGCCAAGTGTCAGATCAAAGTATACAAAACCATCTTGCAGAAAACTCACACAAATGCCTGCTGTCTTGAGATGTAAAACTTCTGGAAGTTTTAAAGCCATGAGAACAAAAAAAAATTTTCCATGTTTGTTTTCCAGAAAATGTTTTGGGAAAAATTAAAAAAAAAAATCATTAGGGAGTAGTTTTACAAATTTGAAAGTCATTTTCAGTTTTTGACCATGGTGATCCAGAAGCATGTCATTTTGTTCCATAAAGTATTTTTAATGTCTTTAGGGCTCCTCTGGCATGCAAGGATGTGTTTTGTCATCCTTGTAGCATTTGGAAACAAATATTTCTTTTCACAATTATTGCAAGTTGAAGATTTGCTCTCAGCAGAAATTGCACTGTGGAAATGTTTCCAAACTCTAGATGTCAGTCTAATCATTTTACCGAGAAGAAAAGAAAAAAACCTATTTACTGACCAAACTATGGGTAAACATTTTGCTGTGATGGTGGAGAACATTATTTTTTAATGGTTATAAAGATATACTAATTTGTCAGACAAATGTACCCTCTTGCCTGTCAGTTTCTGTTTTTTTAGGCCTTAATTATCATCTATTGTATCCCTATAATCGGCCAACCGTAGGAGGTACAGGATAGAGGCCACAGGCAAACTAAACACAAGCCTTTCCCCTACTGTGCCTCCCAGTGGCAGAAATGCATATTTCTTTTGTTTGAGAAGTACAGTTTTACTTGAATTGTATTCCAGGATTTGCTTGTCTTCAACTGAGAGAACTTGTAATAATTTAAGACTTTATATAAACATGTAATCGGTGCTATAAAAACGCACTGATTTACAGTGTAAATGTCACTGGCAGGGAAGGGGTTAACACCAGGGGGCGACCAAGGGGTTAATTGTGTGTTCCCTCAGTGTGTTCTAACTGTATGAGAATATTGACTAGGAGAGGAGACCTATCGTTTTTCCTACTTAGTAGGAACAAACGATATGGCTCCTCTGACAGCACAGGGATTTGTGTGTTTACACACACAAATCCCCGTGCTGGTGCTCGTGCACGCGATTGCGCCTTCCGGCCACGTACACGGGTCCCCCGCTGTGCAGCGAGTGCACGCACGCCCTCTGGTGGCCAAAAAAGGGAAGAACGTACCCGTACGGAATTTCGCCCAGGGGAGCCATTCTGCCGCAGTATATCTGCGCGACATGGTCGGGAACCAGTTAAAGAGGTGCCAAACTCTGAAAACTATGCTCAAAAAGGCAGGCAGGGGACAAAAGACAAGTGAGCAGTACTGACAGTAGCCTTCCTGCAGCTGATATTTTACTCATTACTGACCTATCGTGACCTTGTATCACACTGTCATCACGTGGGGGCTGCCATCTTCATTAAAGCTTTTTTTCCTCATAACTGCCTTCAGCAAAGAAAACTGAAGCACAATAGTGACATTGCCATATCCCCCAAGACTAGCAGTCCAGAACAGCAGTGCTTTGGATCCCACACTTCAGATATAAAACTATAGGCACTGGATTGTCTTGGCACCCTCGTATCTCAGGAATGCACTGTTATTTTTCAGGAGTAATTCAAGACAAATAGTGGTGTTAGGGTAATTCTTAGGCATAATTAACATTTCTTGTTAAAATGCTTTATTGACATAAAAGAAAACAACCACAAGGAAAAAAACAGTACCGTAAGATACATAAAGATAAGGTGTTACAAAGGCAGTCCGCCATAACAATAGAAGTAGACTCTTAAAGAGGATATGCACATAGAGCAAGATCATATCAGATACATCATTGCAATGAGTCAGGTTCCGAAGAGCACAGGTAAAAGACGTACCACAAGAAACATAAGAAAGGAGGGGCTGGGGAAGGACCTCGGCAGTCCAGTCAAGTATGGTACAAAAGTGTACTCGGCCCAGGGGCCTGCCAGGTACAAGGATTACTGGCACAATTGCCATTTCTAAATATTCCCTATGACAAATCTCCTTTTTACTTTTTGAGTTTAGGTCCACTTTTAATATGTATTGAAATTGTACAATTCAGATAATTGGAGGTTTCCTGGGTGCCTGCAAAGATACAGGCACAAGCACATCAAATCTAGTTAGGTGTGGTGAATCCTTTTTTTTGTTTTTTTTTTTTTGTTTATTGTCTCTGATTTAGAGAGCATTGAAATGTGTTGCATTAACTACCAAATAACTTGTAACTTCTCTGGTTATTGTGTCATTTAAAGGAGCTGAAACTAAAAGATGAAGAATGTGAGAGACTTTCTAAAGTGCGGGACCAACTTGGCCAGGAGCTAGAAGAGCTTACAGCTAGTCTGTTTGAAGTAAGTGCTTTATCAAAGAAGGTATACAAAGTGCAAAAAAAAACATGATGTATGTAGGATTTTTATTTTTTTTTCCCTAAATAAATTTGCAAAGATTCAAAATATATTACTTTCACGCTGTCATTATGGGGTCATGTTTGTAGAATTTTGAGAAAAATAACATATTTAATCCATTTTGAAATAAGGCTGTAACATAACAAAATGTGGGAAAAGCGAAGCACTGTGAATCCTTTACGGATGCTGTATATAAGCTTCTAGAAATGAACTCCACTGCGTGTATATACTGTACATTGTACACATAAATGTGCACCTACTGGGTATGTGTTAAATACCTTTGTACTGTTCAATATTTTTGTGTTGTTGCTTCCAAAGGAAATGGTCTTTTTGAGCTGCATGTCTGTCCCAAAGTCCCAAGTTACACATGACCATGGAAAACAATCTTTCTTAAAAAAAAAAAAAATGTCCTGAGGGACATAGTTGACAGGCTGTCCGATTGGTCCATTGGCTTCAGACCTATTGAATTTGTAGCTAGTAGACATGTGCACACTGAAATATTTTGTTTCGGAATTTCGTTTTCGTCCGAAAAATAAATTTATTTAGTTACTCCCGAAATTAGTTTTTATTAATTTTGTTTCGTTAAAAAATGCATTCCTCCGAAAATCCGAAATAATTAAGGTTGAATCTGTCATTGAAGGCTTCTGGTGTCTGTCGAATGTTCTAAGAAGATTCGACGAAGCAACTAAACTGTACGACACCTATACAGCCTGTATAGCCTATGGGCGGAGCATTTGACCATAAATGTCTGCTCGCTGCGACTGCTTCTTCGAATCTTCATGTCGACTCTTTTCTCTCTGTCGAATAATCTTGGACTAATAGAGTTAGGTTAGGCACATTCGACATTTTTTGCTATTGTCTCTATAATGTCGAATCTTTTCTCTCCATGTCGAATAATCTTGGACTAATAGAGCTAAGGTTAGGCACATTCGACCACAGGTTCGATGGACACAGATCGCTATTGTCAGCGTCATATCGAATCTCCTATCTATATCGAACTGTTGTCACAACAAAAACGAAAAAGCATTTGTTTATGTCGGATCTTTCGGTTTTCGGATTCAGCACACTTGTTATCGTTTGTTAAAACAATAACAAAAATACCCGAAATTCGGGCGAAAATGCCTTCGTACGAAAACGAATTTACATGTCTAGTAGCAAGAACAAATGAGCAGCAAGTAAGATCAGAACTCCTTATCTGCTTACTTGCAGCAGGTTAGTGACTTGATTCCTGACCGACAGATAACTTGAAATATGAAATGGAGAGACCAGGAATGCCAGCCTATACATGTGTAAGTTACATTTATTGTTGCAGCTTATGGAGATGAGTAGGATGCCGGGCAAACTTTTTTTTTTTTTTTTTGTAGAATACAGTAGGGAAAATGAATTATTTGATCCCCTGCAGATTTTGTAAGTTTGCCTACTTCCAAAGGAATGAAGGGTCTATAATTTTTTTATCATAGTTGTATTTTAAATGATAGGAACAGAATATCAACCAAAAATCCAGAACCCCCCCCCCACAAATGTTCTTAATTTGAGTTGAAGTTCAGTGAGTAAAATAAGTATTTGATCCCCAAGCAAAACATGACTTATTACTTGGTGAAGAAACCATTGTTGGCAAGCGCAGAGGTAAGACATTTCATGTAGTTGGTGAGCAGGTTTGCACACATCTCAGGAGGGATTTTGGTCCACTCTTCTTTACAGATCTCTAAATCCTTAAGGTTTCTTGGCTATCATTTAGAAACTCCCTCCATAAATTATCTATAGGATTAAGGTCTGGAGTGAGGGAAGAAGGTTCTCATCCAAGATTTTACAATACATGGCCCCGTACATTGGTCCCTCAATGCTGCAAAGTCAGCCTGTACCTTAGCAGAGAAACAACCCCAAAGCATAATGTAGGGATGGTGTTATTAGGGTCATAGTCAGCATTGTTCTTCCTCCAAACACAGCGAGTCCAGTTAATATCAAAGAGCTCAGCTTTGGTCCCATCTGACCACATCACTTTCTCCCAATCCTTCTCTGGATCATTTAGATGTTCATTGAAAAACTTCAGATGGGAGTGTACATGTGCCTTCTTGAGGAGGGAGACCTCCTGGGCGCTGCAGGATTTCAATCCATGGCGGCGTATTGTGTTACCAATGGTTTCAGTGCCTTGAGATCTTTCACAAGCTCCTTCTGTGTAGTTCTGGGATAATCCCTCATGATCATCCTTACCCCATGAGGCGAAGTCTTGCATTGTGCTCCAGACCAAGGGAGATTGATGGTTATTTTGTATTTCTTCCATTTGCGAAAAATTGCTCCAACAGCAGTCTCCTTTTCACAAAGCTTCTTGCTGATGGTCTTGTTGCCTATTCCAGCCTCGTGCGGGTCTATAATCTTGTTCCTGACATCCTTTGACAGCTCTTTGGTCTTGCCCGTGATGGTGAGGTTTGAACGGAAGAAAGATATTCTGCAGACAGGTGTCTTATATACACATAACGAGTTGTCATTAAATTGACAGGACTAATCTGTGTACTGCATGAGCACATACTGTAGCCGGAATGTGGAAGGCATAATTCCTTTTGGCTGGTAGGGTATCAACTACTTATTTTACTCACTGAACTGCAACTCGATTTATAGTGTTTTTTCCTTGATTTTTGGATGATACTCTGACTCTATCATTTTTAAAATACACGTACGATGAAAAAATTATAGACCCTTCATTTCTTTGTAACTGGATCAAATAATTGATTTCCCCACTGTATCCATTTTTTTTTTTTATAGCTTTCTGTATTCCCATTTTAAATGTTTAATTGGCAAACAGATATAAATGCTGCCATGTTCCAACTAAGGCCTCATGCACACTGGGCATTTTTAAAAGCCACTTTTAAAGGCGTCTTGCGTTTTTTTTGTTTTTTTTTGTTTTGTTATTTTGTTTCTTTTTTTGTTTTTTTTCTGCCTCTTAATGCCCCCCAGTGTTAGCCTATGTGTCTGCACATAAAGGTGTTTACAGCCATTTAGAGGCAGAAAAAAAACCCCTCTGCCAGCGCGTTCAGGAGCAGTAGCGTTTTGCCAGGAAAAAAAACTCCTAACAGGCCCAGACATAACTAAACGCATCTAAACATGCTTAAGCGCTAGGCACATCCATTCATTTCAATGGTCAGAATAAGTAATACTATAGCCAATGAAATGAATGAACACCCCAACACTTGATTATGTCTGAACACACCTAGGTATGTTTGAAAAGCGTGGCTTTTCTCCTGTCTGGAAAAAGGCGTTTCAGAAGAGCTGGGCAAAAGCCCAGTGTGCATGAGGCCTAAGTATTGATGGTGTACAACAGAGCTTTATTATGGATATCATTGCTTTTGTAATTGCTCATTTACAAAGCAGTCATCTTAGTAAGTAATGCAAGTCTTTCTAATGTGATACGGGTCAGTTCACTAAGAGATTCCAAAACTAGCACTGTACCAGGGGAAGATTGTTGTATAAATGAAGGTACACAGAAATACAGTAGCGTGAAACTATGAAACATTCTTAGTGTGCCTTCATTCACATGATAAACTCCCGCTAGAGCAATGTTACAAATTATTTACATTCCTGAGCTAAGCACAGAAACTTACCACACTGACGCATTGTTTTCTTTTAACTTAATGTCCATCTTTTTTTAGTGAATTGACATTAACCACTTCCAGTTGGGGCCAATTCTGACATTTGTCTCATGCATGTAAAAATCAGTATTTTTCTAGCAAAAAAAAAAAAATTCAATTTTCTAAAAGCAAAGGCCCTGGAGGATAAAATGGTGGTTTCTGCAGTTTTTTATGTCGCGTGATCTTTATCAAATGCAAATTTTCAGGAAAAAAATAAGTTTTTTTTTTTTTTGTTTTTTTTTTTACCAAATATCAGCACTTTATTGTTTGGTTGTTTAATTCAGCATATGTTTGTTCACTATTGCGTGCCACACTTTTGTTTTGTTTACACTTCTACAGGAAAGCCCATAAATCCTTATCCTCTTTTTTGTTTTTTGTTTTTAAGCTAAAAAAAAAAAAAAGTATATATTTTTGAAATTTGTAGTATTTAGCCCAAATTTGATCTTTCCATAAAAACACGGGTTACATGTAATAAATTATAATGAATTGACCCCACAGACTGCACTAATGTGATGTCACCCATAGCAGTTTTCCCTCGTCCCATAATGTATTACTAGATCTTGAATTGATGGAGCATAAACTATGGTAAAACCTGATGGAGATTCTAAACCTTCCCTACTCTACTCTACAAAACACATGTTGGGGGGGAGTTCTGTTTTAAGATATGTGTAAAAAGTTTTTTTTCTTAATGTTTTGATCCTAGGAAGCACATAAAATGGTACGAGAAGCAAATGTTAAACAAGCCACAGCAGAGAAACAGCTTAAAGAAGCACATGGGAAGGTATGCAGTAACATTTCATAATTTCCCGCTTTATACAAATAAAGGCTGTAACTGACGTGGTATCAGACCCCAGTCATCTTTACCAACTTGTGCCAAATGGTCAAACTCACACCGCACTGTCACTGATTCGTGGCAATGGCACTCTCAGCCTCACCCTGCACAAAGATTTTCTAGCTCGCAGGACCACAATCTAAGTGCCAACAGACGGAGTGTGATCGTCGATGGGTTTTGTTAACTACACAGTTAACTCTTTAATCTTTCACCAGATATTTTATCATAAATATCCAATGTTTATCATAACAATTATGACTTTTAATGTCTGTAATGCTCACTGTCACCACAGACTGGAATAAGCTTAGTGCATTAGAGAAGGTATTGCCTATTTTAAAATATTGTTTAATATCATTGAAAAAACTAGTAAAACAGTACAGACAATATTTTACAGAAAAAGGGATTACAACAGAAAAAGGACAATTATGCAACAGAAAACAAAATTAGGCATTTAAATGTGAAAATACTTAACAGAGACCTGGTTCTGAGTTCTGCAGAGTCTAGCCAATGAGCATAAGATGGATCAGTGTCTCTCATAAATGTTGACTCATGTTCCTTGTTTGGTTAAAAAAGAGAGCTATAAACTGCTGATGCAGTCCCTTTTTACTGGTTCTAGGGGAAAGTGTTAACAGAAATGATCTGACTAGTAAGAAAGTCTGAGGAATGACGAATGGGGTATCGGTCTTAACAATCATTCAGCTACCCCACCTTTTAAAGGATAGGTTCACTTTAAAAAAGAAATGCACAGTTTGTTGCAGGTAAAAAAAACGTGCATTTACTATATTTTTTTTAGGAGCCTGGAAAGCCTTGCACCAGTAATTAGCAGATCTCTGATGCCATGTACCAGCAATTTCAGGCTGAGAGGAAGACTCGACGAACTACCACAGCGCCGTGGTAGTTTATTGAGAACTACAAACTGACAGCTGTAAAGGCTGTCGGTAGTTGTCGTCCACTCATTCACAGAACACTGAATGAATGATGTGGCCGGGCGTAGCCACGCACGACTGCATTTTCTTTAGATTGTGACAGCAAGCTGCCAAAATGGGGGGGGGCTGGTACATTTGCAACGTTACATCCTGAACATGGGTGTAACATGTTACAAAAGACAATTATCCATTAAATATAGTTGTTTGCATATATTAATATTTTGGATTTCCTTCCGGTGCATTGGCATTCTGGTACCAGCAAAAAATTATTGTTTGAATACAAATATGATGGGTATTGGATGGCTAGTTCACCTAGGTGAGGTAATGGGCCTAACCAACCACCAGTATCTCCTAGTATAGTGGTGTTTGGGCTTAAAATGCTGCTAATTGATAAATGTGTCCTTCAGGTGGCATGTACTGGTTTTATCTCAAGAGTAATGAAATACACTAAAGTTCTGATTCTCCAGGAAGAGATGGACAGAAATGTGTATTCGCTAACTACTCCAGCTAAACTACATGACAGGTTCACCTTTAGGAGCATGCTACATGTTACACCCATATTTAAGTTGTAACATGCATGCTCCTATACACCCACCTCCCGCTGCCAGTGTTTCTCGCTCTATGATAGCAGATGGGGGATCTTCTCCCCGCAGAAAGAGCACAGCTATGCAGGGCTCCGCGCACACAGGCACGTCAATAATTTACAGTTTCCTGTGAATGAAGTACAAGCACTGGCTGTAGCTGACTGTTTTTGCACAGTGGGTCTGTATCTTTAGCGGAAGGACAGACACAAGACGCAAACTGATCGCACTAGTTTGGTCAGTTTACTGTCAGGAGGAGGGTCACAGGCAGAATTAACCAGGTAAAATAGAACTTGGGCAGGGAGAAATGTAAAACTGACAGAGAAATTGCATGTATACAACTTGGAGCCATAATTGCATTGTAGGTAAAATTGCTTTGGAATTTTGTTGCTTTGGAATTTTTTTAAAAATCTTTTTAGATTGTTATAGTGTAAATACATTTAACAAGATTTTCATTAACCACGCAAAGCCAGTTAAATACTGTGCAACTTTTGGAAAGTCCTTGAAAGTAGGTAAAGAATCAGTTGTGTACCTCTGTCGCAATACTTTAGAACTACCCTTATTTTTAAATCTTGCTTGTGAATCAACAACCATTTTTCAAGGGTGCCACGAAAGCATAACAAAGCTTGAGAAATTTTCAGTCTGTAAGCTAGAGTCTTATATAATTTAAAGAAATCTTGATACATTTTGCTTTGGGGGTAAGGGGGAGCAGTGTGTGTATATGTATTGTAACAACGCAACAAAAAGTAGTGATAATCCATGTTACATTTTACCATTGGATAGACCCTTCTAGACGTATTTTTCTGAAACCGTATTGAATACCATTTTGAGCTGCCGTTTTCTGTGAAATGTGGTTTGTATACTTAGTTTTCAGTGATAGAGATTTGGTGCTGTGTTCTGTTATGTATGTAACCTGCAGTTGATGTTTCCATATATTTAGTTTATTAACAAAGTGGAGTAAATTTATGGTGTTTTTATTGTTGATTAAATAAAAGCTTACATGTGTAATTTTAAGGATGTTTCTTAATAGCTACCTTTTTTAGTTAAAAATTATTTTTATCTTTGGGTTTTTTGTATAAACTGTATATTCATTCAATAATTAATTTCTATGTGTTGACTTCATCTACACCATCAATATTACAGATTTGCAAAAGTGTGTAATTTTTTCTTCATTTTTTGTCCTGCTTGAAACTGGTTGTAGATTGATGCACTACAGGCAGAAGTTGCAGCTTTGAAGTCTCTTCTTTCAACATCCCCAACTTCCCCCACAAAAGAACTACAGCCCGGAGGGAAGGCTCCGTTCAAAAAAGGCCATGTCCGAAACAAAAGCACTAGCAGTGCTATGGGTGGCAGCACTATGGACCTCACTGTAATGCAGCCAATAGTGAAGAAATCTAAAGAGGTAATTAAAATATTTACAGTTATTCCAATGCAGAACAGTCTTCTGTTCCTTTAAGCGTTGCTTGCTTGCCCTTGTCTTTATCTAGCATATAAAACAGATGACTGATAAGTATCTCTGCTATGAACTACCCAGTTTGGTATGTATTCCTTTTATCAGAATGATCCTGGGTGGTTTATGTACTGAGCAATATCTCTATAACGTGCTATTTAAATGCAGTGGACATTCTTTGGCTAGTTAGAAGAAGATAACATTGGGGAAAGCACAAACTAATATTGCAGCATAATCCTATTACAACTACAATCAGTACTCCTTAAGATCTCGTGTGTAGTAAAAGGGACAAACAAAAGGTAGCTGTATCAAATGTATTTGGGACTGTGATATAATTAATAATATTGTACGTAAATATATAATTTCTTTATGAAGATGTGATTTAGTCTTAGATTCTTAAAATGGTGTTCTTGTTTGTACAAAGAGCTCCCCTGGGAAGCGTTTACTTTGGGAGTAATGCAAGTAAGAGGCTTTAGTTGAATAATATGGGATATATTTAGAAAGCTATGAATGTGGCATTCACCACAAATTAATTGCCTTCCTGGCACATGTGCTTTTAATTTTTAGTGATTGATTCACCTGCTGTGAATGTTTGGTAAATGTCACATTCGCTGCTTTGTAAATATATCCTTGTGTGCATGTATTGAAGGGAAAGGTTGTGAGATCTCCAGCACTGAACCTTTCTTTATATCAGTTCCAGTACACAATATTTAGTGCATGTGATAACCTGCAATAGTTGTACAATTCAGTATGTGGGTAGATCTGGAGGAAGTTAGATTATTTACACCTAAAGAGAATACACTAATGTAGCTAGATATTATCCTGAATGTCCTGTGTCTCATACTCTCCTAAGTATTTTAGAAAAGGTAGAGACATTTTTATTTTTCCAATTACACACAAGAAAAGTGTTTTGGATCTCTGTTGCATATCAGAATCATCTCATAAGAACAAGATAAGGGGTCAGGTGGGCTTTGTAGCTTAGGCTCAGCCGTTAGCTCTATTGGGGGTTGTAGTACATCAGATCAGGGCCCCAGCATCCTTTTCTCTAAATGTTGCCCCCATTCTGACTCCCTTCTTTTCTTTGGTCAGTCAGCCAGGCCATTGGCCACACCTGCCTCAAACTTCCTTTCTAGATGTTCTGCACATTGCCAGACTTCATGTGCAGAATTTCTGAACTTGTGGAAGCCTTAGATCACAGGCATCACAACTGTGCCCGTTCAACCTCCTCCCCTCAGGAATCTGTCTTTGACCTTGAATCAGACATCGTGCAGGAGGAAGATGTTTCGCCTTCTGATGCCTCAGATCAAAATGATATGCCTGCTACATACTTTTCCCCTAAGGCTTGGTTTGTACTGCCGTGACCTGCAGTTAGACTGTGCCAGGAGACCTCCTGGCAACTTGAGTACTACTTTGAGGCACAAGTCTGATAGAAGTTGCTTTGAAGTAGTACAGGAACCTTTTCTAAAGTCAGTGCGACTTCAGTAGTGCTAATTTGGACAGGTCTTGTTGACTAACATGGGATTTCACATGTCATGTGACTTGGGATCTCACAAGTTGGATCCCAAGTCGCAGCAGTGTAAAACAAACCTTAGCTTGGCAAGATGCTGATTTAAAGCTGTATGCTTTTGTTTAACATTGGAGCAGCCAGAGTCTGCTCACCCCAAGGTATCCAGTATAAGGTTTCTAAATTTGCCTGTAACAACTAAGACTTTTCTGGTTCACATGCTGATTGAAAGGATTTTTACTCCTCCCAAAATGCTTTGCACAGCAATATCCTGTTGAGGAATGTTTCCTTAGGAAATGGGCAATTCCTTGGGTGAATCTGGCTTTATCTTATTATAAAAAGACACTCATGGCTCCCATTGAGGATAATCCTGTTTCTCAAAGTTTGTAAGGTTAGAGACTCTCCCGAAAGCTATTTTTGCCATGGCAAGCACTGCAATGCAACCTGCAGTTGTGTCTATGGGAGTCTGTTAAACCTTTCCTTTCTGGATTAAGTGATTGGCCCCAAGCCCTGGTTCCATCTTAATGGTTCCCTTTGTCCATTGCCAGCTGGACTTTTTACCTTCAGCTTTACACTACTGTATAAATCTTGGCAGATACACTTTGCCGAGTTTCAAGGATGTGCTTTCTTTCTGTGTACATGTGCAAAATTCTCAGGCTTAAAGTGGTTCTAAAGGGTGAAGGTTTTTACCCTTCATTCTATGCATGAAGGTAAAAAAACTTCAGTATGCAGCTCCACCTCAGCCCCGCCCGATAAGCTTGATCTCAATCCAGCGACATGCACGAGAGCAGATGCTCTCCCGAGTTTCTCCCTCCTCATTGGCTGAGATTCAGCAGCAGGAGCTAATGGCTCCCGCTGCTTTCAATCACAGCCAGTGAGGAGGGGGTGGGGTTGAGCCACGCTTTCTGTGTCTTATGGACACAGAGTGGGACTCAGGAGTGAGCACACATGAGTGCCCCCATAGCAAGCGGCTTGCTATGGAGGCACCCAGCAGGGAGGAGTGACTCAGAGCGCCGGCGGGGGACCCAAGAAGAGACTGATTGGGGCTACACTGTGCAAAACCAATGCACAGAGCAGGTAAGTATGGCATGTTTGTTTATTTAAAAAAACAAAAACAAAAAAAAGCATGATCCTTTACAAACACTTTAAATGCAGATGCAGCAGAACTTCTTGCAAGAAACTTCTTGAGCAGTTGCCCTTTGAAAGCATACGCCTGATTGGGCCCTCCTTGGATAAGTGTATCATGGAAATCATGGAAGGTAAGTGTTCTCTCCTCCCCAGACAAAAAAAGGCTTGTGCCTCTACCAGTAGATCTTCTACTCCTCAGGTTAGGAAGGTTTCCTTTGTGTCTCTCTACACTGGGCATAGGACAAATGTATTTTGTGAGAAGGCATGGTCTTCCTAATCAGCAAAGGCCTCTTTACAGTGATGAGGTGCTTCACTTCTCAAAATTTTAGACCCCTGGCTTCAAATTCTTTCCAGGGCCTACAAACTGAGGTTGTGTACTCTTCTGCCCCCTCACTTTATGCTCTCCAACATGGTGGGTGGATCTGTTTGCGGCTGTTTAAACAGCTCTTGGATAAAGGGGTCATTACCCTTGTATGAACAGTAGAATGATTTTGAAGTGATTGTAAAGCTTGACTTTTTTATTTAAAATAACAAACGTGTCCTACTTGCCTGCTCTGTGCAATGGTTTTGCTCAGAACAGCCCCAATCCTCCTCTTCTGGGGTCCCCCGCCGGCACTACAGCCCCCCCATCAACTGCTCCTTGTCACATGCTCTGGTGGAAAGCTGCAGGAGCCAAAAGCTCCTGCTGCTGTATCTGAGCCAATGAGGAGCGAGAGAGCCTCTGCTCTCATGCACATCGCTGGATCGAGCTTGGGCTCAGGTATGTATTTAGGGGGGCTGTAGAGGAAGCTGCATGCAGAAGTTTTTTTTCCTTATTGCATAGAATGCAGTAAGGTAAAAGAAAAACCTTTGCCTTTACAACCACTTTAAGGTTTATACTGGAACCTCTTTATTCCCAAACTGAATTGAGGAGTTTGGCCCAGTCTGGTTCTGATAACTTTCAATCTGTTCCTATGTGTGAGGATGATTGCTTGGAAAATGCCACGTTGGTCATTGCCTCCTTCCTTCTAGGAGATTTTCTGGCCTACAGTGGCCAGTCAGCATTGCCCATTTGTCACATTTCTATTTGACTTTTGTATAGCTCCCTGGGTTTTCACTAAGGAGCTTGCCCTGGTTTTGACTCTGCTCCATGCTCAAGGAATTCACATTGTGGCGTACCAAGACAATCTTTTTTTGTTAAAGGACCAGTCCCCGCTGTCCCTGTCAGCCAACATCCAACAGATGGTACAGGCTCTGCAGAGGTTCAGTTGGATCTTCAACCTCCAAAAGTCATTGCTGGATTTGATTAGAGTTACTGGATCTGAAGCTGGTCAGAATTGTTTCTGTCTCAGGGCAAACATCTGTTCTTAAAGAATATGTAAACCCAACTTTTCATATTCCTGATATGTGCCTGTTGTACCATGTACTTGTATGAAAAAGTATCCTGTTCCCTTTGTATTGCTTCGTTTGTGTGAAATGCCTGGTGTTTCTGCCAGTCCCCCTGTCAAAAACTGAGCACACCAAGTACGAGAGCACAGCATAGTCAGTTCTCTAGCTGTGTTGGGAAAATGAGTCTGCTCTCCTCCAGTGGTCAGACTTGTCTTGACACCCTGCCCCCCCTGCACAGCCATTCACTGGTAAGAACGGTGTGTTGCTACTTCTCCTATCCTAGCTCTTATGCAGCTGAGAACAGAGGGAATGTGATTGAATTCTATTTTAAAATGAATGTTCTTTTACAAGGTGAGGGTTTACATATACATTATTTTAATGCCTGGGCCCTCTGGGCCAGTTAAAACCATTAATTCATACTTGCATAAGGGTCTTGGTCCTCATGATTTCCTCCTTCGAGGCAGTGACATACACCCTGCTTCCCTTTTAGACCATTGCAACGCAACCTTCTAGCCTCATGAGAAAAACAGACTCAGTTATTGGACTGCCCTATGTGCCTGAGCTCTAGGGTCAGGTTTTCCTTAGCTTGGCAGATTTCCAGTGCAACCTTTGAGTTGGAGAAACCTTTTCCTCCTCAGTCATGAAAAGTTTTCATAACCGATGGCAGCCTGTTGGATTGGGGAGCGGCCCTGAACTCCTTATCTGTGCAGGGGACTTGCTCGTTGGGGGAAGCTCCGCATCCGATCTACATTCTGGAACTTGGATCGATTAGGTTGTCTCTTCAAACCTGGATAACTATGCTGCAAGGACCTGCAACGAAAATCCAGTCAAACTAAGCTTCAGCTTTGCCTTACGTTTACCATCAAGGAAGCACCAGAAGTCTTGCTGCTCTAAAGGAAGCAAATGTGGTCCTCTCATGGGCCTCTCTTGGGCAGAACTTGTAGTTCCAGCCCTGTTCGCTGTCCACATTCCAGGAGTAGGAAATTGGCAAGTGAACTTTCTCAGTTGTCATCGTCTGCATCCAGAGGAAAATGCTTTTCATCCAGAAGTCTTTTCCACCAGCAGGGGACACCAAATGTGGATCTCTTGGCATCCAGAGCAAACAAGACAGGTTTGTTGCCAGGTCCAGAGACCCTTGGACCTCGGCAGTGAACGCATGGGTCACTCTGTGGGATGCATTGAACCTGATCTACGCCTTTCTGCCCTTCCAGATTCTCTCTGGTCTATTTCGCAGATCAACAAGGAGGGCATTCTGTTGAATCTCATTGTACCAAATTGGTCCAGGAGGACAGGGTACACAGACCTATTCAAGCTCCTGGAAGATGCTTTATGAGCTCTTTTGGTCTGCGTGGACAGTCTATAGCAGTGTTTCCCAACCTTTCTAGTGCCGTGACCCCTTGATAAAATTTCCCGAGTTGTGGGGACCCCTAACAGTAAAATTATTTTCATAGCGTGGGTTGTCAGCATCCAAGGCAAGACAAGTCATTTGCGCCCCTCACCCATGGATATATAGCGCTCCCCGAGTCCCTTCCACTTGTACAGTATTAAAAACCCTTATGGTACATTTTAGGATGTACCACTCTTACTTTGTTCTCCTTTCTTTCCCTTTTATCTCTCTCTATCCTAATTTCTTGTTTTTTTCCCCATCCCTCTCTCTAGCTTTTAATGGTAACTATAATCACAGATAGTGTTACTCACTGTGTCTATAGCTTCACTATGTCTCTGACTTTGTGGTGTCTTGTAGCAGTGACACCTATGCCGAAATCAGGATATAGGGTCTCCTCCAGCCCCTCACACTTCAAATTTCTTACCAGTCAGCTGACCTCTAGTCTCTGCCTCCCAGCCATGCGATGGGCGGCCGTGGGCTCCAGGAACAGCCCAGCTGGGTGGCCACAGGCTCCAGGGACAGCCCTGCCAGGCGGCTGCAAAAAAGGCTGGGAGAGCGGTGCAGGCTTCAGGAACAGCCCAGGATTCGGTGACCCCTGGCAAATCCCCGAGGGGGTCCCGACCCTAGGGATAGTGTTCCATTCTGCTTCTCGGTTGCTGACTCTAAGGGCATGACAGCCACAGCCTTGAAGGACAGGGGCCTTTCAGATTCAGTCATCCCTACCCTCTTGTAGGTTAGGAAGTCTACATAAAGACTACCATCAAACCTGGAGGGCCTAAATTGCTTGCTTCAAGTCGAGGAACTTTTTATCCTAGAAGTACTCAAAGTAGTTATTTTTCCACTCCGGTCCAGACCAAAAAAATTGGCCATGAGTACCATTAGGGACAGATCTCAGTCTTGGCCATTCTGTTTCAGAAACCTTTTGGCCTCTTAGTTTTTAAGGTCTCTAAGGAGTAGATCACATCTTTCCCTCTGTACCTTCCCCTGTATCCACAGCTGTTCTCAGCTCTCCAGAAGCTGTATTTGGAAGGATAATTCCTCCTCTAACCTTACCTGTAAGCTGTCCTTTCTCGCGATTACTACCTCTGCAAGGAGTGACTCTGAGTTAGCAGCCTTATTTTGCAGGGAGCCTTTTGTTACTGTTGCACAAGGACAAGGTTGTTTTAAGGCCTACGGCTTCTTATCTCCCAAAGATGTTCTCTACCTTCTACTATAATAAGAATATTGTCGTCCTCCCTTTCTTATGTAATGCTCCAAAGCTTCTTAAAAAAATGTATCTCTGCTATCTGGACATGCTGCCTGTGGTAAGTGTTTACCTCTTAACTCTTGCTTCTTTTAGGAAATAAGATTCAAGCGTTGTGCTTCCTGAAGTTTCTCACAAGGGCCTCTTACTCCACCATTGGTGGGTGGATTAGACAAGATATTGCCTATATAGCCTAAAGTATAGGGTTCCTCCTTTCCCTGTTAAGCACATTCTACTAGAATACTTTATGTACTTTTTAGCATTAAGCATTTGTTTCTCAATTTGCAAGGCTGTCACCTGGGCCCCTTTTCACACATTTGTCACAAGTTTTGCCAGGTGGATGTTAAAGCCTACCCTTATGCCACTTTTGGGTGTAAGGTGCCTACAAGCTACTCCGTGCTCCGAGTCCGTGCAGCCCTTCTTGACCTTTTTCTGTGGGCTTGTTGGCATGGTTTACTGTGTTGCCCTCCCCTTCTGTTGGGCTACTTTTGGGCATTCCAGACAGAATGCGTCTTGTACTGTATGATCAGGAAAATAGGATTTTTGACCTACCAGTAAAATCTGTTTCCTGGAGTACAGGACCCTTCCCTCTGTTTGTATGATCTCCCTATTGCTTTACAGAAAACTGAGGCTAGCTGGGAGTATGCGACTAGTGTGTGATCTAGGGATCTAGCTGCATATAAAATAGTCAAAATTATATAAAGAAGCCTCTGTGTCCTGTACTGTACTCAAGGCATCGGATTTTAACTGGCAAGTTAAAAATCCTATTTTTACTTATAAAACAATGGTTATTTTAGGTTTAAAAAAAATGCAAAGCTATTTTGTCCTGTTAAAATTGCATGTAATTTCGTTATGTGCAATTGTGGCAAAAACTAAAAATTGGACTTTCTTCCATGGGGCTGCAATTTGTGTTTGTGCTAAAAGCTTGCCTCCAGCAATGGAGACCAAGCTGTTTCTGACATTTGTGGGTCTTGTACTAACAGTTGGGAGCTGGGAAAGCTATGGAATGGCAATAGCCTGTCATTGGGTATCTTAGTGATCACTGTGAATAGAACCCTCCCCTTTAACTCTTTGAGCTCATTCACACGGGCATACCGATCGTTACACCTGTGCGAAGGGCCATCTTCACATGGTCAGGCTGCACAGGTGTTCCATGCAACCACATGCAGGCACCCCGTTAAAATAATGGCAGACCGCTGCTATAACTTGTACGAAACTCCCAAGCGCATCCTGGAGTGTATCTGGGACCGATGCACGGATCAGATAAAATGCATATTTTGTTTTTCTTATGTAAGGGTCCTTTCACACAGGCGTCCTCCATTGAGTCATGTTTTTACTAAGAAAAAACAGATTCAGTTTGTCAGTTTTTATATCGGCCTTCAGTTAGTTCAGTTTTACATCAGTTCAGTTCTGTTCAGTTTAGTTTACATCAGTCTACATCTGTTTGTGAATCCGTTTTTTTTTTTTTTTTTTTTATTGTTGCAGAAACCAATCATAGGTAAAGTATATATAAAAAAAAAAAATTTCTTGCATAAAAACTGATTTAATAAATGGAACTGATGTAAATGGGCGGCATCCGTTTACATCTGTTTACATCCATTCAGATTTGTCTAAACAGAAAAGGTTGCAGTCTTGTTCCATTTAAAAAAAGAAAAAAAGGCATGAATGGGCACATCTGTAGCCAGATGTAAACCAATGAATATCTACGGTATCTATGTATCTAGGAGAATTTGTTTAGTTTTTTCAGGGCAAACTGGACTTTCATTTGGCAGTAAATGTGAAAGAATATCTCCTGATTGTTATTATAAAAAAATAAAAAATCAGGAGATATCCTTTCACATTTACTGACAAATGAAAGTCCAGTTTGCCTTGAAAAAACTAAAGAAATTCTCCTAGATACACTAGTTGCAAATCCTGTATTTATTGGCGTATAACACTCACTTTTTCACCATGAAAATCGGGTGCAAATAGTGCGTGCGTGTTATACGCCAATACTTCAGTTTTAGCTGCCTCGGAGGGGACACGGAGGGGGGGCAGGACGAGCACCATCAGATTACATAAAGTGAGAATCTCCTGTTTACTTGACGGCCTCTGTAATAGGAACTCCCCTCTCCTGGGCCGCTATTGGACCACTGTTCTGTCTATCATAGGAGATTCTCACTGTATGTAATCTGTCAGCGCTCGTCCCGCCCCCCTCCCTGTCCCCTCTAGGCTGCAGATGGGCATCGATCAGGCTGCACTGATGGCAATGGCGAGGCTGCTGCATTGATGGCAATGGTGAGGCTGCATTGATGTGTACTGATGAGGCTGCAGATGGGCATTGATGGCAATGGTAAGGCTGCAGATGGGCACTGACCCTTATTTTGCTTCAAAGTTCCTTATTTAAAATTTAAGTTCTTTTCCTGAAACTTCCCTTTTAAAATGAATGTGCGTGTTATACGCTGATAAATACGGTGTATATATATTTTTTTTTTTGCATGTGACAAAGTTGCAAAACTGGGTTCAAGGATCAAGATTTGTTTTAACCTTTGTCATTAGAGGGGTTAACAAGCTGATTCACACAAACCTAATATTTTGTTATCGGTGGATGATAATAGGTTGAATATTTTTTTTATTTTGTATGTCTTTTTTCATCTATAGTGATAGCATTTTTAAGCATGAGCATCCAGTCCATTTCACTGCATGCTGTGGGTATTTACTTCTATTGCAATCTCTTTTGTAGTGAAATAATTAAAAAGCCCAACAGGTCATATTGCTGCTTTTTGCCAATTCATTTAATAAAATATGGTCTACTTCTGGTAGTACAGGGTTGTCTGTCTTTTGAAATAGTCTCTCCTGTGGTTCCTTGGCTAGCTTAGACAGTGTTTTTGCATTTCTACCTATGTATGACGCTATGTAATGCTACTATATTTATATGTGTTACTATGTTTATATGTGTTGTAAGGGACTTGTGGAGTTATGACTTAGAGATAATTGGTGATGATTCTTGGCATTCCTTTCATTGCAGGAGTCATACTCAGACCCCTATTAATGTTGTATGTTGGCATCATTATGTACTGGCTGCTGAAAATATTGGGACAGTTTCCAAGGTGGTGTGCAGATGTGGCTCAGAGAACCAATTCTTAGCTATGCTGAAATTACTTCCTAAACTTTTCAGGGTCTAAAAGACAGATTGCTTTTATCCCTGGATTTAGGAGCAAAACTGCAACCTCTTAAGTTTAGTTTGTGTTGCCTATTAGCACAACAAAGACCAATGCTTCTTATACTGTTCTCTTATTTGTCATCTAAGAATTATATAGGCAATTATTTCTGCTTTTTCCCTTCAGTACTTTGAGGAGGTAACAAAGCAAAAGCGTGTAGGTAGGCTTGACTTTACTTGCTAAATGCTTGTTCCAGGTCGGCATAAGGTGGCAGTAAAGGTTTCTTGTAAGACTAGCACGTCGGCTTTTCAGTATGTTGTCTCATTATCCAGAGCTATTAGTAATTCTGTGAGTGTTTTTCTGTTAAAACGCTACAAATTGGTCCTGCTTTAGAAGTGTCCAGCCTCATCTTTGGCTAAGTTACTAGTCTATTTCAAGCATGTTGCATTGATGCGTTATCCCTTGATTATTCTTATAGCTAATGTTCCCCCTTTCCTGGCTTCCACACCTGGATGTACCTCTCTTTTTAACTGCTTGCCTGGAGAATAACATGGTGGTTGTTGCAATTTTTTTTATGATGCATAATATTTGCACAGCCATTAAATATAAATTTTCATGAAAAATACACTTAAATGAATTGTAGAGTACACAAACAGTGGGACTTTACAATTTTTTGGCTCGTTTTTACCGTGACAGGCATAGGGCAGTCTATTTATTTCAATGGGCTGCGCTACACATGACAAAGTAGCTCATGGGACATCTTGGCATGTTGTGAGTTGCATGTTTTTTACTGTGCATTTTGCTGCTGTCTATATTCCTATGGCACACGTTCCTGGAAAACAAGGCTCATCAATGGGGGGTGCTGCAGCGATTACCAGCTGGATCCTGGAGACATCAAGAGAATGTGCATATTCGCCAGCACACCATGGATCTACAATCGCTGTCCAAAGGCTTTTATCGCAGAGAGATCACATCACAAAGACAAGTGCAACGTTTCGAAGTTGCGCAGGGCCCCTTCGTCAGGCATGTGATAAAGTGCAACAGTGGCAAAACAGAATAGATGTACATCAACCACCAATCGGAACATGCAAAAATTGAAAAAAAATGTTGCACTTGTCTTTGTGATGTGATCTTTCTGCAAAAAAAAGCCTTTGGACGGTGATTGTAGATCCATGGTGTGCTGGCAAATATGTACACTCTCTTGCTGCTGTGTTTGTCGTTTGTTTTTTCACATAGCAAAATGTTTTTCCTAATGTGTTTGGTATGCTGTTAAAGATTAATGGCACTGAAAGCACAACTAGTTAATTTTAGGTGTATAAAGGTGACCATAACACTATACAATCTGATTGTACAATCTCTGTACGATCTCCTCTAGATTTACTAAAACTATATAATAGGAGGACACACCATCCAACCAATCACTCTGTATCAAAGCAGGCAGGCCCTTGCACTTCATTCAAGGAGATTGTACAATCGCATTGTATGGTGAGCTTTACTGAACCCAGGACATACTTCTCTACAGCTCTGATTCACATAGCTGTTCTTTGATTGCTCAGCTCCCCCATACTCTGCAAAATGAACGATCTATGCAAGATGAAGGCAAGGTGGAAAGAAAATTGATCACTGGCTATTTAGTGAGAATGGTGATTGCATTGGAAAACCATGCACCTGCAGAGGTGGGAGCCATCTCCTGGAAGGGTAGGGCAGGTGCAGGTTGTGTGTTACTGAGGTCAGCTGGTGAGCCCCTTCCTGTGTCCTTAACAGTTTTCATGCCCTAAGGGCCATCCAGGAAGTAATGGAGATGTGTTTTTTTGTTTTTTGTTTTTTTTTATACAACAAGCTGGACACTGAGGTAAATGCTGGTGTAGGATAAATGGAAAGCCTTTTTCTTTTCTGAAAAAAATAGTACATCAATGCTATATACTGGTGCATAGAGAAGCTGTAATTTAGAGAAAAAAAAGCTGAATTTAGCCTTTAAGGGCAGTTCCAACCCGGCCATCTGCCAATGAGCGTGCAAGATGACGTCACTTCTTTAGGCCCTTCCCTTAGCGTTTCATCACAGACATCATCAGGGGACAGGCTAGTTAGCAGCTGGCCAGAATTTAACTGCTTGCCCATTGGGAACAATTGTATGATACTGCTGTTTTCAATTTTATACTTGTGAGTGAGCACTTTGGTCTTGTGTCTTCCTAAATTGTTTTCACTGAGAGGTTTACAAGTTCATCTTTTGACATCAAATAATAAATTCACATGTTTTTGCAGGTAAAAAAAAATGTGCATTTATTATTTTTGGTTGTAGGAGCCTGTAAAGTATTGCACCAGAAGATCGCCAATGCAGGACTCGTGCAGACCTGTCGGTGTATCTGCTTGTTCGCACCTCACATGGGCAAGCAGATACTTACTGACAGGAAGAATTGATGAACTACCACAGAGCTCACAGCACCGTGGTAGTTCATTGAGAAGTACAAGCTGCTAAGGCTGTCCAGACTTGTAGTTTTCCATTCACAGAACACTCTGAGTGACGCAGACGAAACCTTGCACGGCCGCGTTGTGGGTTTTTTTTTTTTTACATTTTGACATCTAGCAGGGAGGAGAAATCAAAGTGGGGGGGGCGGTCCTTTCGTGACATGTTACACCCTGAATATGGGTTGTAAGATGGTGTGCAAGGTGAACCCAGCCAATTTTTACCCACTACTTCACTCTTTGTCCACCCTTTATGCAGTCCTGGGAGTGCCCATACTTTTCCTGAATAGGCTGTAATAATGCTGTAAAAATTACAATTTTACTCAAGATCCTGTATTTCCTCACTCTGCCTATTCTGGTCCCCCCACATTACGCTTAGTGTAGAATAGGATCCTACATTTTATATAACCTAATAAGCATCCTGGAATTCCTAGAGCTACTCTTTTTAAGCACAGACTACAAGGTGGGTTGGGTGTCCCGAGCATTACCAAATAATTAGCGGCCCAGATCTCTCAGCTGTCTCTGCTTCATAACATAACAAAAAAAGTGCAGCGCTTCACAATAATAAATTAATGTCCATATGTTGGGTAGAGTCCCAAGTGCAAAACAATCCTATTGGGTAGGAAGTCCTTAATAGGCTCCAAAGATCAACAATGACAGTGTAGTGTGCCAGAACATTCACCAGAAAATGTATGAAAACCAGCATATATTCAGAGTGATACACAGTGCTGCTTATCTGTGGTATACTTTCAACATTCTATCCACTCACCAGATAACAAGCCTTTAAGAGCCTTGTATCAATGTCTTGGAGCTTGGTTACATCCTATCCAGGGTAGTGGACAGCAAGGTAAACCTCACGGGAGACCGGCACTGTGCAAAGTAAAGCTCACACATGGAAACCCAAGAATTGCTCACATAGTGTAGTATTAAATTTAGAATTCACAAAGCTGCAGCATACCAGTAAAAATGGCAAAATTTTTTTTTACAAAAGATGGCCGCCGCTCCCAGCATAAGGACACGACCGTAATGGCGTCAGCGTGTAGACCCCTACCGACGCGTTTCGTGCGCATGCAAGTTCTTAAGGGAACCGCCTATCATTGGTGCCATTGATCAAACTTAATTTATGGTGCCAATGATGGGCAGATCCCTTGAGAATCATAAACTACACCTGCCCAATCTGAGCCTCTCGTGCAGCACAGCCGGAAAATGTGGTATTCTGTCAGATACTCGGGCAACCTCATGTCTCCCTTCTTGCCTCTTTTGCCTATCCTTCACAACCCTCGATTTCCCCTCGGGTATCAATCAGCCTCAGGTATTTTCTTGGTGGACCTCTCATAGTTTTACACAAGTACAGCATTTCCTGTCCTCTGTCTTTTCTGGCATGGGCCTCTCTCTGAGAAACACATGAGGTCCCACAATCTGAGTTTTTCCGCTACCTCCAACTCCAAGATTGGATATCATCCCTCTGCCATACCTCTACTTACTCCTTTGGGAAAACTACCTTGGAACACACATGCCAACACTCCCCGGGCTCAAGTCTCATCTCCACCCTCTATATGTCCCTGAATTGTAGAATTTCCCCTACTTCTCTCTCATACGTGTCTCAGTAGGAATGGGACCTGGCATCTGAGATAGACCTAGCAGACTGGAGCAAAGCCTGATCTTCTGTAGCAAAATGCTCATTTAACACTGCTATCTTAGAGGCAGCATATAAAGTGCTCCTGCTCTGGTATTGGGTCCCAGCCCGAATTGCCTGTGCCAACCCTAGTTTCAAGGACAGCTGCTTCCGGGGCTGCGGCTATTGCAGGGATGTCTTGCATATATGTGGACTTGTCCATGTTTGATAGGCTTTTGGTTCAAAATCTTTGGCCTGCTACACACTATTTCACTTGACTATCCAAAAGGATGCTAAATTGGCCCTGCTGCACTGCCCTATCCCGGGCTTCTATGCTCCTCTGCAAAAGTTGGCAGCCTACCTACCTAATGCGCTTTCAGGGCATTAGAGACCGTATGACTGCTTTAATGCTTAACAAATGGATGTCTAGCATCCTCAAGGATTCTCACGCTAAATTTCTACAGATATGGGAACCTTGGCCTCAATATGCTTTTCTCCCACTTCCTCCAGCTAGTATTGGACCTGTGACCGACGCACCTGACAATCCTGAGTCCATATCCCCACTGCCCTTTCTCCCTCTTTCCCCTCCTCTGTTGGGCCCTTCCTCTGCCCCCCCCCCCCTTTTTTTTCTCTTGTCTTTCCCTTCCTTTTCTTTCTTCTGGGGCTTTCGCTTCCTCCCTCTTTCTTGGTTACTCTACACTCTCGGTGCATAATCTATACTGCACCATTATCAGGGAATTGGCCTGTCCAGGCTTGACATTGATATCCATGCAGATCTTACCTGGGCCTTGTTTTTTCAGTTTTTTATTTTTGTTGTTTTTAAAAATCACAAACATGTCATACTTGCCTGCTCTGTGCAGTGGTTTTGCACAGAGCAGCCCCGAACCTCCTCTTCTCATGACCCCCACAGGCGCTCCTAGCTCCTCCCTCCTGCTGAGCACCCCCAAAGCAAGCAGCTTGCTATGGGGGCACCCTAGTCGCTGCGCTGTGTGTCCATTCAGACACGGAGCCATGGCTCGGCCCCACCCCTCTCTCTCCTCATTGGCTCACTGTCTTTGACAGCAACAGGAGCCAATGGCGCCCTGCTGCTGTTTTAGCCATTGAAGAGGGAAAGTCCGAGACAGTCGAGACTCGTGCAACATCGCTGGATCGAGATGGGGCTCAGGTAAGTATTAGGGGAGCTGCTGCACACAGAAGGGTTTTTTTATCTTAATGCATAGAATGTATTAAGATAAAAAAGCCTTTTGACTTTAGGACCACTTGAAGCTTTATACGGATTTATGTTGCCATCCCAAGCCCCTGCGTGGGCAGATTGGATGCTTTATTATTGTTCCCTTTAAAATTGAATAAAAATAATTGTACCAGAAAGGTGAACTTATCCTTTAACTCTTAAAGTGCTATTGACCATTTTTGCATATAATGGTCAAAAAAATCTGGTAACAGGCAGGTGTGTATTGGTGTTCTTTTTGCACATCTTCGTGTATTTATTGCATGACTCTTGCATGTGGGTTCACAGATTGAAGAGTCAAGTAACACCTGTTTATATGAACTCTTTGTGGACACTGTGTGTTGATACATTCAGTTGGTCACAAATTGCTCTCTGTATGGATAAACGTGAAAGGACCTCTGCGCTACTATCCAATGGCACATATGTTGCCGTGTACTGCAAAAGACTAAATGTGTTGCTGCAAAATCTGTAGTGTACACATGACCACCAAAAATCAAATAAATCTATATATGATTTCGCGCAAAACACAAGAATGCAGAAAAAATAAAAAATAAAATTCCTATGTGTACCTTATGTGAATATCAGTGTTAAGTCATCAGTGAAAGTTAAAGATAATAAAAAGTGAAAAAATAGCGTAAACAAGTGCAATATTGAGATGCTGTGGGTATACTTCATATATAATGCAATCCGCTGATGCCAATAAAACACACAATTAGTTCTCTGTCAAGAATATATCTTCAGTGTGTGCAACATCTGTAGTGCTCTTAATTAAGAAAGTTCATTGGTGATTGTTGGTGTTTGAATAGGTGACACTCGATCACTGTGCGAACTCTGCATACAACTATGCTCACATTGCCCTTACCTTCATGGGCTTAGATCAAAGCCTTATGAGAAGTGCTGACTGGAGGTAGACGCGGATGTTCCAAATGTTGCCCGACGATGGTAATGGACTTTAGATGGATGGATGACCTTGCTGGATCCTAGGTAGATTAGACTCCGGTTTCCGGAACTTGTGCCAAGAAAACATAAGGGAAAAACAGGGGGCCTCCGATGGTGTAGTATAAAAAATAGTTTTTTATAAAAAATAAAACACAAAACGCAATCTGCATCCAATGTCTGTAATAGTACAGTGTGCGCCGCTGCTACCCAGTGCTAGGCTTCCGATATACAGTGTCAGCAAAGGGGGTAAAAAATGTTTAGCTGCTGTGTGGATCAATAATACTTCTGGTTCCTACTTGGGAATCTCTGAGTGATCTCTGAGTCTGATGATATTTACCAGATTCAACCTCCAATAGTATATACAGTATATCTCTTCTGTCTTTTTAAGGTTATTATCCGATTAATCGAAACAATCTGCGTTGCGGCTTCACTGTCTGGTTCCCTACTGCGCAAGTCGCGCTGCGCGTCTACACTGGTCCCCGTTGTGTTGTGGGAACTGTGTGTTTCCCAGAACACGGCGGGGGGCGGGCATTTGCGGCTAGCTGCGGCTAGCTATTCCCGGAAGTGGGTGCAGATACCTGTATTAGACAGATATCTGCACCCCCCTTCCCCCTAAAAGGTGCAAATTGAGGCACCGGAGGGTGGGAGGAATCCGATGAGCGGAAGTTCCACTTTAGGGTGGAACTCCGCTTTAATAGTGTCATTGTATGTTCCATGTGCCAATAAGTTGATGCATAGTAGGTTGCATTTGTTTCTGTTTAGTCTAAGTTGTTTAAAACTCTGGAAGTAGGCATTATTTTAAACTTTAAATTATTTTAATGGTGTAACCTTAGTGCATGCTTTTTGTTGGCTGCAGGTGTGTGTGTGTGTGTGTGTGTGTGTGTGTGTGTGTGTGTGTGTGTGTGTTTTTTTTTTTTTTTGTTTTTGTTTTTTTTATAGGCAATGCATTGTAATTGTGCATTTTATTTATATTGGCAATATTGTTCGTTCGATCCTGTGTAAATACCAGTCTTGACATATTTTATAGAAAACTGTGATTATGGATGATGGGCGTTTGTTCAATATCAATAGAGGATGCCATTGAGATGTTTATATAATAGAAGAATTCATACCATTCTAATGGTATCGCCACACTTATGTTTCATAGGTTGATTTAACACTTTATCAAGAATTCAAAGTGTGGAAAGAAGAGCCTTTGATGGACAGAACAAGCACATTCTTAAAAAGAATTTATCAAGAGGATATATGTCCCTGTTTAACATTCCCCAAAAATGAGGTAAATGTGGGATGTAAGCTGCCGGTGCCAGTGCCATGACTACACAAGCAGAGCCTGCAGGGTTGAATGTGAATTTGAATAAAATCTCCGATTACCTGTCCATGTCTAGTACAATTGGGACAATCCTGGAGTCCTGCTCTATGAAATAAATGGAAAATTGGTGGAAGGTGGTTCTATATATCCTCTGTACAATAGTTAACTGTGTGGCAATCAAGACGGGGAGAATTGCCCATAATATCCGACCATTCATCCTCTGCAGTACCACCTATATTTCAAGGCCATTGCTCTAGCAATTGTATCCTCTCTTACGCAAATCTTATAGCGTACAGTATAATGTTATTATCTTGCTCTGGGAGTCTACTGCATGGCATAAATGTAAATACTGATAAAAACTCTTCCCATAACCGTTGAAATGATTTTTTATAGAATCCTTACAATACATTTGCTCAAATTGTAAAATTCCTGGTTGTTTCCAGTGGTAAAATACTACTACATTGCCACCTCTTTTATAAATGTAGTTAATCAAAATAGGAGTTAACAATATAAACCCCTAATCCCTCACAATTCCTTCACCAGTCTTGCAACTTTTTTCAACAGATGAAAAATAGGGTCATCCCCCAAGGAACTCGCCTTCTCTACCGCCTCTTAACAGATTCACCTCTCCCATACATACACTGATCAGCTGATGCAGAGGGTAGATTCCCTTACTCCAGCCTGAAAAATGTTTTGTTTTGTTTTTTGTTTGTTTTTTTATTCTATTTTATTGAGTTTTAGTTTACAAAAACAAAACCATGCATTAGCACTAATATACAAAACAATAGCAAAGGGCGCCAGGTAAGTATGAGTTAAAAAACAACAATCACTTTATTCCAAGTCCACTTACATTTAAAACTCCTGTATACTGTATGCAGTGCTAGTGTTGTGTCCAAACAAGCAGGCAGTTATCTGGAGGGCAGCTACAGGCACTAGCAAAGACCACACTGAGACCCATGCCTGCTTGTTTGCACACCACACCAGCCCTGCATACAGTATACAGGAGTTTAAAATATAAGTGGACTTGGAATAAATTTGTTTTAACTCCTACTTACCTGGCACCCTTTTCTATCGTTTTGTATGCCTATGAGGGACTCCCAAACTCACTGAGGAGCTGCCTGTGATTGTATGTGTTCCCTTTGCCTACTTGCCTTACCACTGCTCCTTAAGTATGGATTTTACAGACTCATTATGTTCACTTCTAGATTGTAAGCTCTAACGAGCAGGGCCCTCTGATTCCTCCTGTATGAATTGTATTGTAACTGTACTGTCTGCCCTCATGTCGTAAAGCGCTGCGCAAACTGTTGGCGCTATATGAATCCTGTATATTAATAATAATTTTGCATGTCAGCGAAGTGCCCCACTTGCTATTTTATAGTGTGTGTTTTTGTTCAATAGCACTAGTATACCATAAGTCAGTTGTGCTCCATACCTACTAAACAGTCTATCAAATCACTGTCGCCAATAGAAGTAAGAGGACAAAGCTCAAATCCAAGATCAGTGAAGTTTAACGGGTTTAAGCCCAGGCCTATTGCTCAATTGATGCATAAAAGGTCAAATATTATAAAGCCTCAACAGTAGAGGATGTGTCCTGCAATTAACCACTTAAGGACCAAGCCTCTTTCTGACATTTGGTATTTACAAGTTAAAAACTGTTTTGTTTTTGTTTTTTGCTATAAAATTACTTGGAACCCCCAAACGTTATATATTTTTTTTTTCTAACACCCTAGAGAATAAAATGGCGGTCGTTGCAATACTTTGTCACACCGTCTTTGCGCAGCGGTCTTGCAAGTTCACTTTTTTTGGAAAAAATACACTTTTTTTAATTCAAAAATAAGACAGCAGTAAAGTTAGGCCAATTTTTTTTTTTTTAAATTGTGAAAGATATTGTTACACCGAGTAAATTGAAACCCAACATGTCACGCTTCAAAATTGCGCCCGCTCGACAAACTTTTACCCTTAAAAATCTCCATCGGGGACGTTTAAAAAAATTCTACAGGTTGCATGTTTTGAGTTACAGAGGAGGTCTAGGGCTAGAATTATTGCTCTCGCTCTAATGATCGCGGTGATACCTCATATTGAACACCGTTTTCATATGTGGGCGCTGCTCACGTATGCATTCGATAGGGGGGCCCCTCTCTCGCCGCCGATAAAAGTGATCTTGCGGCGAATGCGCTGCAGAGACCACTTTTATCTGAAAGCGGACTGCCCGCTGAAGAGTAGGATACCGGGGTTATGGTTGCTAGCTTCTGCCATAACCATAGCCCTCTTCAAAGTACTGACATATAACGGCAGCGGGAGGTCCGTGAGTGGTTAACCACTTCAATACCAGGCACTTAGACACCTTCCTGCCCAAGCCAATTTTCAGCTTTCAGCGCTGTTGCAATTTCATGGTACACTGTACCCAAACAATTTTTTTTTATCATTTTGTTCCCACAAATAGCTTTCTTTTGATGGTATTTGATCACCTCTGGGATTTTTATTTTTTGCGCAACAAATAAAAAAATCCTGAAAATTTGGAAAAAAAACAAGTTTTTCTTTGTTTCTGTAAAAAATTTTTGTAAATAAGTAAGTTTTCTCCTTCAATGATGAGCACTGATATGGCTGCTCTGACGGGCACTGATAAGGCGGCACTGATGGGCACTGGTATGTGGCACTGATGGGCACTCGTAGGCGGCACTGATGGGTACTTATGGGTGGCACGGATGGGCACTGACAGGTGGCACTGATGGGTTGCACTGATGTCACTGATGATACTGATGGGTGGAATTGCTGGGCATCACTGATGCCTGTTAGTACATACTGGTGCCAATCAGTGCCCATTTGTGGGCACTGATCGGGCATCATTTGCACATGTGGATGACCATGGGGTACATACCTGGCCATCCACATGTTGCCCCCTTCCCTGGTGGTCCAAGTGGCGACCCTGGTGGTCCAGTGTGGTCATCTGAGGGGGGACTGTGCTGATAAACAATCAGCGCAGATCCCCCCTGTCAGGAGAGCCGCCGATTGGCTCTCCTCTACTCGCGTCTGTCAGGCGCGAGTGAGGAAAAGCCGATAAACGGCTCTTCCTATTTACATCGTGATCAGCCGTGATTGGTCACGGCTGATCACGTGGTAATAAGGCTCCGCCGGTCACACAAGTTCGCTGAACTTTCGACCGTCAAGAATGCGGTGACGTACAACACTACGACGAGCCCAGAAAATGAAGTTAAATGTTTCCGAGCATGCGTCAAATTGTTTCCGCGCATGCGTAGGAATTTTGCGTGTCGGAATTGCCACAGACGATCGCATTTTCGGATAGGAACTTTTTCCGGCCAAAAAATTGAGAACATGCTCTCAATCTTTTGCTGGCTGGAATTCGGCCAGCAAAAGTCCGATGGAGCATACACACGGTCGCATTTTCCGACCAAAAGCTCTCATCGTTCTTTTGCTGGCCGAATTTCCGATCTTGTGTACGCAGCATAAGTGTAATGTTACTCATAACAACTTGATAAAAATAATGTTCTTTAGCAAAGATTCTAAGCATTCCTCCTGTTTCTTCTTACTGGAGGCTGCCGTTTTGCTGAAGCCCAAAGGCCCAGCTGAAAATCATAAAATGAAACTAAACCCATAGATTTACCGGTTTCAAAAAAAGTTTGATTTGATTGTGTCCTCAACCAAACTGTAAAACCATCAAATGGCTGGTGTCCTAACTGATCACATGTGCAGCACCGTTGCAGTTTAAACAGAAGCAGCTTCCTTGTCTGTAAAGGATAGGAGAGTTTAATTCCACTTTAACCATTTGCCACTCACCATATAGCAAAATGACGGCGGGAAAGTGGTTTCAATATCCTGACCGGATGTCATATGACGTGATCAGGATATTAAGCTGCTGGATATTAAGCCCCCTGGGGCGCGCATCGCGGCGATCATTGTTGCTGTGTGTCAGACCGACACACCGCAACTCCGATCTAGGTAAAGAGTCTCTGATGGAGACTCTTTACCGCGTGATCAGCCGTCTCCAATCACGGCTGATCACGCTGTAAATTGGAAGAGCCGGTGATCGGCTTTTCATCACTCGCATCATGTTCTACTTTTTTTTTTTTTTTCTTTTTCTGGAAATGGAACGCACTGGTGTGAACTATGCGATTGAAAACCATATAACCTACTTTCTATGCATTTTTAATTATCAGTAGTTTAAATTGGCCTTGTAGAGAGGAAGGCCAGTTTACCAGTTTTTCAGCTAGTCAAGGTCGGTGATGCAGTTGATTTCCAATGTAAAACAAGTGTTTTCCTGGCATAGTACAGTAGTATACCAAGTAATGCTCTAGTTGCCCTTCCCGGGGGCCAGGAATTTCAAAAGATCCAACAAGCAGAATGCTATGTCTTACTCTAATAGCAATTACCTCAAACACAAATTGGAGGACCTGGGACCAATACACCCCTATAACAAATACTCCTATATATATATATATATATATATACACAGCGCTGACCATAGACATAAGTACTTAACACGCATATTTCTTAATATATATTAGTGCAAAATAATAAAGTGCTTATTCAAAAAAAAAGTCTGTGAAAATGTGTCCAACCAATCCTCAAAAGACCTTCAATAAAGTGTCAGTGCTATACATATAAAAAAGTGCTATAGTTCATTACCAACGTTTGGACAATAAAATGTGCAAAACTTCAAAGTCTCTCTCTATCTAACTCTACTTCCCTAACACCGCTTCCCTTGTTGTCAGGGAAGTAGAGTGGAGAGAGAGGCTCACAATCTCGTGAGTAAAGCGTAAGCTCTTGGAAAAACTGAGACACTGGTTGCTAAACCCCCTGGTGGCCTGTCTGGCACCGTTACCACGGAGGAGCCCCAACCCCAGTGCAAGAACAAAATATTGCTGAATGTTTAACGGGCCCTGCTGGGGAGTTGATTGCTGGCTGAACAATAGATAAGGAAGACCAGAACCATTGGGGAACCCTGTTATAACATCATGCTTTACATGACTTGCCTGGAGTGGGTGGTCCATTAAAATCTGGTGAGTTTTCCTGGGTGGGAAAGGTGATGGAGCATTGGAGCACATAAGTGGTGGATTGAAATACACGTTGAAAATTATTTGCACAGCACGCGGACATGTTTTATAAAGAATTTTTGCACGTTTTATTGTCCAAATGTTAAAGAATGGTCATGAACTATTGTAGAACTTTTTATTATATGTACAGTATAGCACTGTGACACTTTATTGAAGGTCTTTTGAGGATTGGTTGGACACTTTTTTTCACAGACTTTTTAGAGTAGGCACTTTTATTATTTTTCACTGACACATTAAGAAATATGCATGCTTGCTTGTTAAGTATTCATGTCTAGGGTCAGTGCTGTGTGTAAATAAATAAATACATAAATATATGTGTGTGTAATATAAATTATACACACACACACACACACACACACACACACACACACACACACACACGTATATATATATCTCTATTGAAGGAGTATTGCATTATCCCTAGATTTAGGGATTGAGATATACGGCTGCTCTATCCCAGCGCTGGTATCACTTATACCTTTGTTTAACCCTATAACCAGGCAGGTCCAAAAAATATAAATTTAATTCTGCACGTAAACTGGAGAATCTCCAACATGCGGAATGGTCAGTGGAGAATTTACCTGGTGTGAGGTACAATTTTAAAAATTTTAAATTGCACAAATCTATCTAGCCAAAATTAAATGACTAAATTGATACTCCCATATGTCACCCCAGTCATTACCTAGGGTGGGCAAGTCCAAGGTGGTCCATACTTTGCTACAGTTAAGCCATGTGATGCGGGTTGTTGCAAAGCCTTATACAGAGTTGAGTGAGCCTTAGTAAATACCTCATCTTGCTCAGTTCATGGGTCTGCTCTGAGCACAGAGCAGGGACCATTGTTCAGTGCTCTGCCCTTCCTGCACTGACTGGAGCGACGGGCTTAAGGAGGCCTGAGTGACATCTTGAGAGCCTGAACCAGCTGTGATGTCAGCTAACAGCGGGCTTTAGCCCATTGGAGGGCTGGGGAGGGGTCAAGAGTGGCACACTGAAAGCCTGAGCCAGCTTGAGCCCACTGTTGGCTAATTCTGGGTCACATGAATGCAGAACAAAGTGCACTCCTGTGACCTACAGGAGAAGTATGGTCAAATGGTTACAAATATTATGTTGCTTTATATTGGTAATCAATAGAAAAATGCTCCTTTTTATATTGATGGTCAGTGGCTAGAATACTGTTAATTGGGAACCATTGGAAAGTATGCCCCTTTAAATTAGTGATGAGAGGACAGAATGCACCCCTTCACAGTCGGCTAAAAAGATCATTGTAGTTGCTAACCTGAAAGACAGGGAAGAGGATCCATTTGTCCCATACTATTAGTCCTGCAAGTGACATTGCTGCTGGAACTTTGTAAACTAACTTAAATCGTTAAAAAAAATCTGAGAGACCTCTGGAGGAGAGTCCAGAATACTGTGGTTCAGAAGGGCTACTCCAATTATATTCTGTAATCAAATGGTGCATGATCTTGGAACTTATGGTGGTATGTGATGCTAATACAGTTATTTTTGTAATTCATATTTAGTACAATATGCAACATGGTTTATTTAAGATCACTACCAGCAAAATGTAACTGTTTTTTTCATTCCTAGCTGGCTGCAGCTGTCCTAGAAGCTGTTGAAAACAACACCTTGAGCATTGAACCTGCAGGGCTGCAGCCTGTAAGATTTGTCAAAGCCTCAGCTGTTGAATGTGGAGGACCAAAGTGAGTTTGAATTTTAATCATTGGCAAATGATCAGTATTAAAACCTGAGTAAACAAATATTGCAGCACCTGGAGCATTGTATAGTGTGGGGGGGGGGGGGGGGGGAGTAGTATTTGATCCCCTGCTGATTTTGTACGTTTGTCCACTGACAAATGATCAGTCTATAATTTTTTTAATGATGATAGGTTTATTTTAACAGTAAGAGACAGAATAACAACAAAAATATCTGCATTTAAAGAGTGAAGTAAGTATTTGACCCCTTCGCAAAACATGATGGCAAAGTAGTGGCAAAACCCTTGTTGGCAATCACAGAGGTCAAATGTTTCTTGTAGTTAGCCACCAGGTTTGCACACATCTCAGGAGGGATTTTGTCCCACTCCTCTTTGCAGATACTCTCCAAGTCATTAAGATTTCACGGCTGGCATTTGGTAACTCGAACCTTCAGCTCCCTTCACATATTTTCTTTGGGATTAAGGCCTGGAGACTGGCTGAGCAACTCCAGGACCTTTTTTTAATGTGCTTCTTCTTGAGCTACTCCTTTTGTTGCTTTGGCCGTGTGTTTTGGGTCATTGTCATGCTGGAATACCCATCTACGACCCATTTTCAATGCCCTGGCTGAGGGACTGAGGTTCTCGCCCAAGATTTGACGGTACATGGCCCCGTCCATTGTACGCTTGATGCTGTGAAGTTGTCCTGTCCCCTTTAGCAGAAAAACACCCCCAAAGTATGATGTTTCCACCTCCATATTTGATGGTGGAGATGGCGTTCTTGGAGTCATAGGCAGCATTCCTCCTCCAAACATGGCAAGTTGAGTTGATGCCAAAGAGCTCAATTTTGGTCTCATCTGACCACAATTTCACCCAGTTCTCCTCTGAATCATTCAGATGTTCATTAGCAAACTTCAGACAGGCTTGTACATGTGCTTTCTTGAGCAGGGGACCTTGTGGTCGCTGCAGAATTTCAGTCCTTCACAGCGTAGTGTGTTACCAATTGTCTTGGTGACTATGGTCCCAGCTGCCTTGACGTCATTGACAAGATTCTGCTCTGTAGTTCTGGGCTGATTCCTCACCATTATGATCTTTGAAATTTCATGAGGTGAGATTGTGCATGGAGCCCTAGACCGAGGGAGATTGACAGTTATTTTGGGATTCTTCTATTTGCTAATAATCAAACCAACTGTTGTCACCCTCTCATCAAGCTGCTTGACGATGGTCTTGTAGCCCATTCCAGCCTTGTGTAGGTCTACAATCTTGTCTCTGACATCCCTAGACAGCTGTTTGGTCTTAAGAGATTGGAATCTGATTGCTTCTGTAGACAGATGTCTTTTATACAGGTAACAAGTTGAGATTAGGAGCACTCCCTTCAAGAGTGCTCTGAATCTCAGCTTGTTATCTGTATAGAAGACACCTGGGAGCCAGATATCTTACTGATTGATAGGGGATTAAATACTTATTTCACTTACTAAAATGCAAATCAATTTATAACTTTATTGAAATGTGTTTTTTTGTTCTGGATATTTTTGTTGTTCTGTCTCTCACTGGTAAAATATACCTACCATTAAAATTCTAGACTGATCATTTCTTTGTCAGTGGGCAAATGTACAAATTACTATTTGCAAAAGACTCTGGATTTTTACTGCTGCTACCAAAGCTTTCGTTATTTTTTTGTTGGGAAACGCATCTAATGCCTAGTACACATGATCAGAAAATTGGATGAAAAATACCACTTTTTTCGAAGCGATCGTACGATAATCTGATCATTCGTACACAGCTTTCAAGAGCTGATCACAACAGTTCTTGCAAACTTATCCCAAAGGACAAACACAAAATTTTTATAGTACGATACCAGAACAAAGATTTTTGTTTAAACGCTTCCCGACCACCCGCCACAGTTATTCTGCGGCAGGTCGGCTCCCCTGGGCAAGCCGTCGTAGCTGTACGCCGGCTCTTTAAGGCGTTGTAGCAGGTGCACGCGCGTGCCATATTTCATGGTGGGGGATGGATTGTTAAGATTTATGTGCAGTGTAAGGCTTCATGTACACTGCTGCTGGTAAACAGACGCTTAGGAGCAGTTGTGCTTTTTTTTTTCAGCTACCCCTGAACTCTCCTGTTATCTTGTCAGTACATGTACACAGGGTCGTTTATAGTCGTTTCTAGGCAGTTGAGTTTAGAAGCATTTTTTGGAAAGCAAAAAAATGGGTTCAGGACGGATGTTCGGAGTCATTTGAAACGCCAAATGCCTGTAACCACTTGTAAATGCGGTAACTCGCGTTTAGCTGCATTTTTGTTTACAGGCATTTTTAATGGACATACCTTTTTGACTGTTTGAAAAAAAAAAGCGGCATGTAAACGCGGCAAAACAGATGTTTTTAAACGTTGGGTTCTATCTGTAAAGTTAAAGCGTTCAGGAGGTTTCAAAGCATTCCGTGTCCATTAAGCCTTAGTTTTTTCGCCACACAAGGTGTTTTGCTTTTAGGCCAAGAAGTTAATTTTTGGTCCGATCTGACCAGAGCACCTTCTTCCACATGTTTGCTGTATCCCCCACATGGCTTCCTGCAAACATGGCTTTCTTCTTGCCAGTCTTCCATAAAGGCCAGATTTGTGGAGACTAATAGTTGTCCTGTGGACAGATTCTCCCACATGAGATGTGGATCTCTGCAGCTCCTCCAGAGTTACCATGGGCCTCTTGGCTGCTTCTCTGATTAATGCTCTTCCTGCCCAGCCTGTCAGTTTAGGTGGACGGCCATGTCTTGGTAGGTTTGCAGTTGTACCATACTCTTCCCATTTTAGGATGATGGATTTAACAGTGCTCCGTGAGATGTTCAAAGCTTGGGATATTTAGTTTATTTTTTTCTCCACAACTTTATCCCTGACCTGTCTGGTGTTTGTTTCTTGGTCTTCGTGATGCAATTTGTTCACTAAGGTTCTCTAACAAACCTCTGAGGGCTTCACAGAACAGCTGTATTTATATTGAGATTAAATTTTACACAGGTGGACTCTATTTACTAATTAGGTGACTAATTGGTTCCACTAGATTTTAGTTAGGGGTATCAGAGTGTAGGGGGGCTGAATACAAATGCACGCCACACTTTTTAGATATTTATTAAAAAATCATTTATCGTTTTCCTTCCACTTTACAATTATGTGCCAGGTTTTTAGTTACAATATAACATGTGGAACAATTCACAGGGAATGAGTACTTTTTCAAGGCACTGTATGTAGATAACACACTATATAATAGTGTTAGGAGGCTCATGATCATGTAGGCAGCAGGTATCGTTCTCTGAGATCTGGTTACCCTCTTAACACAGTCCTAATAAACATTGTGAAGTTCAGAAGGCAATATAAATATTGTTTATCTTCCTGTCACCCTGACTCATACTGTATATACTCGAGTATAAGTCGTTCCGAGTATAAGTCGAGGCCCTAATTTACCACAAAAAAATGGAAAAAACTTATTGACCCGAGTATAAGACCAGGGTGAGAAATGCACAGCTACTGTAAGTGGAAAAGAGGGTCAACAATGCCATTTTGCAGCCTCACTGTGCCCATTTGCATGCCTCACTGTGCCCATTTGCAGCCATAGGTCCCCCAAACTTCAAACTCGGTAGTTAGGGGTTCCTAGATGCCCCCTAGCTGCAGCCAAAATTTGGGGTCTCTGAACCCAAAGTGTCCCGAAATGACATTGCTACAGATGGACACAGTTGACCGACTTTGGGGCCCCGTATCTCGGGGCCACTTAGTGCTAGGAACCCCAAATTTGGTGTGCAAACCCAGTGGAACTAGCACCATAAAATATCCAAAGCTGGGATTTCTAGCCCCGAGATACAGGACCCCAAAAATCGGTTCAGAAAATGTCAAGCACTTTTCTGCAGCAGAGAATGACATTTTCCAAACCTATTTTTGGGCCCCATATCTCGGGGCCACTTGGTGCTAGGAACCCCAGCTTTGGATATGTTATGGTACCAGATCCACTGGGTTTGCACACTAAATTTGGGGTTCCTAGCACTAAGTGACCCTGAGATACAGGGCTCCAAAGTCGGTTCGGAAAATGTCAAGCACTTTTCTGCAGCAGAGAATGACATTTTCCGAACCTATTTTGGGGCCCCATATCTCGGGGCCACTTGGTGCTAGGAACCCCAGCTTTGGATATGTTGTGGAACCAGGTCCACGGGGTTTGCACACCAAATTTGGGGTTTTTAGCACTAAGTGGCCCTGAGATACGGGACCCCAAAGTCGGTTCGGAAAATGATATTTTTTGCTGCAGAAAAGTGCTTGACTCGAGTATAAGTCGAGGGGGGCACTTTCAGCACAAAAAAAGGTGCTGAAAAATTCGACTTATACTCGAGTATATACGGTAGTTTGAATGCCATTTGTGTAATGGTCATACCTTATTTAGGCCCCTTTCACACTGGGGCGGTGGGGGCATCGGCGGTAAAACGGCGCTATTTTTAGCGCCGCTTTACCGTCATTTTTGCGGCGGTATTCGGCCGATAGCGGTGCGGTTTTAACTCCAGCTGGCGGACAAAAAAGGGTTAAAACCGCTCGCATGGCGCCGCTACAGCCGCGGTATCGCCGCGCTGCCCCATTGATTTCAATGGGCAGGAGCGGTGAATACACCGCTCCTTCACCACTCCAAAGATGCTGTTTGCAGGAGTTTTTTTTCTCTCCTGCCAGTGCACCGCTTCAGTGTGAAAGCCTTCGGGCTTTCACACTGGAGAAATAGCAGCGGCAGTTTTAGGTCGGTTTGCAGGCGCTATTTTTAGCGCAATAACGCCTGCAAACCGCCCCAGTGTGAAAGGGCCTTAAAGAGATAACACTACCTGCATAGGAACAGTGAAGAAACCTATTGAGGGTGAGAAAATTATCCGAAGATTTCTGAAACCAGTTAAAATTCAGAAAGACACTTTAAATCTGAAAAAATCAGTGGTTTTGCACAGAGCAGCCCTGATCCTATTCATTTGGGATCCCCTAACTGGCTCATCTATGGGAGCACTCATGCTGCTCGCTCCTAAGCTGCCCTGTCTGTGTGTAATATATAATATATATATATATAATGTATGTATGTATGTATATGTGTATATGTGTATATATATATATATATATATATATATATATATATATATATATATACACACACACACACACACACACACACACACACACACACACACACACACCAGGCGGCTCTGCCCTGCCTCTCTGCTCCCTTGTCACAGCATTTGACTCCTGCTGCTGGCCAATCTGCCCAGTGAGGAAGAAGACAGTGGCAAGAGCTGCTGCTCTCGAGCACATCATTGGATTGAGGTTGGGCTCAGTTAAGCTGGCTGATGGCAATCCTGTCACACAGAAGATTTTTTTACCTTTTTTAGGTGTTACCTAACCCAGGACCCGGCATTCACTATATCTGGTCACCCACAGTACAGAGAACAATGAAATGCAATAGTTTTAGTAAATCGAAACGGCTTAATACCTTTTCTCATCAGCAGTTGGAGCAGTCTTGTGACTTCTGTCAGTGTCTGGTTAAAGCTTTTAGGAGGAGTTTTCATTCTCCCCTGATTGTCCTATGAGGCTGCAGGACCCCTGACCCTCTGTCTGGACAGTGCTGATTGGCCCTGTGCTCATCACATGCACTCTCCCAAGGAAAAATAACTCTATAGCAATACACACTAAACTGAGCATGCACAGCTTGCCCCCAAGGCTCTGTTCTATCAGGACATGGTTTGGAGACCTTGGAAGAAGTGGAGGATCAGAGAAAACAGGATCAAGCGGCCTTTTTACACAGTGCAGAGGATTACCCCTTGGGTTCCACAGTAAGTATAACAAGCATGCTTTACTGCATAAACAAACTGATTTTACTGTTGTGGGTTTAGTAACACTTTTTAATGCATAGAATGCATTAAAGTAATAAACCTTAAGGCTTTAGAACCACTTTAATTCCTGACTTTGGATTGTTGGTTAATCTGGGCCGCAAGGAATAGCTTTGGGTTAGATTGAATTATATGGGCCAATCTGTCTTCACATGATGTAGTTTTACTGTGTGTGCTTCTTTACTCGGCATAGTTGATGTATATTGTTTTTTTGTGTTTACTTAACCTAGGAAATGTGCTTTGAGTGGTCAAACCAAGACTTGTAAGCACAGGATTAAGCTTGGAGACTCCAGCAATTATTACTATATTTCTCCATGTTGTAGATTTAGGGTGAGTAAAGTCTTTGGTTCTCTTTGGTTCTCTTTGGTTATACATGCATGGTTATAATTCATTAATTTCAATTTTAATTGTGATTTATTTTAGATTACCTCTGTATGTAATTTCTTCACATATATTCGGTACATTCATCAAGGACTGGTAAAGCAGCAGGATGGTGAGTGTGAAATCAATTTTAGTAATTGTAAACAAGCCACTTGTTGGGTTGTAAGTTTTGCGTAATCTTTGATATATGAACATTTGCAATACTTGGCAAATGTATAAATCAATTTTTTTGCTTACTTAAAAGAATGTTTACAGCGCATCTAACAATTTATGGAAATAACCTTTACCAAAAGGAAAAAGAATATCTGGGAACTGCTCTTGTTATTTAGCAGGTTTGCAAATTATTGCCCCACCTCCTGAATGTTTAACCACGTCAGATGAGCTGCATTGATCTGCTCATAATGCTGTGTTGAGGTGGGTAGCAGTGTGTTGCATAAAAATGTAGAAGTGAAAAAAGCTTAAAGGAGAAGTATAGCCAAAGCTTTTTTTGGCCCTACTTCTTCTATGGATCAGAGGAGTGCAGTTTGTTCTGCACTCCTGTGACTTTTTTTTTTAGTCGACAGCGGGCTAAAGCCTGCTGTTGGCTAATGTCACTCAGCCGGTCCAGGCGCTGGATCAATCCTGAATTTACAGTCGGGATCCACCCAGAAGCCTGGACCGGCAGCTCACTCAGCCTCTCGGCGAGCCGCTGGGCGACTGAGCCAGCCGATTCCCCACCCCTCCACAGTCAACAGTACTTTGTTCTCCAGTGCAGTACTGTGCTTCTTTACATATCACATAATATATTTCCCAGGGAGAATTACATCAAGCAGTTATGTGAATTTACTAGCGCTAGATGGCCTCAAGTGCAGCACCAGATGTAAGCAGTAGGCCACACATATTTGGTATCTGTCATATGCCAAGTATAGCATTATCTAGTGAGTGCAGGGTGTAATTGTGAAGCTATTGATTAGTTAGGTGCCTAGAAATTGTCTGTGTAGCAGTAAAAATCACAAGACAAGCAATTACAGATAATAAAAATCAGTGAATGTGTCTTGATCTCTTAACACACATGAGAAATGTTTTGCCTATTTGTGCAGCAATAGTGGGGTGAATGACTGACTGTTTTTAGGGTGCTGACTGTTGGCTATAATGCTTGTTTTCAAATATTTTGACGTGTAGCGTGGAATCATCCTGGTTAGTGTAGAGTTTTAAATCTCCACAAGGCTATTCCGATCCATATAATGGATTGGATATAGCTTATTTGAAGCATGAGGTTTCAAGCAAGGCCAATGTGTCTTTCACCAAAACCTGCTGTTTAGACCGCCTTGCTAATTCCTCACAATATATACAGAGATTTTTAGTCACTCATTTGCAGCACTTTACATTTTTTAGCAACTACCCAATGCATAGCAGATATCATTAAATACTTAGGGAGGAAATCGAGATGAAAAACCTATTAGTTCTGCTATCCAAAGACAACCACTGTGTAGTGTAAAAGAGCTATAAAAACAAACCTACAAAAAAAATACAGAATCGAGCATATAGGTATCTTTTGATCCATATCGCCTCCCTCATGCTTACAGGGGAGAAGATGAGCAGTAACATTAAAGCGGTTGTTACCCTAAAAAAAAAAAAAAAAGAAAAAAGGATCATGTCCCTTTTAACCATCTACCGACCAGCTCACGCAGATATGCTGCGGCAGGTCGGCTCTCCTGCGTGGACCGGCGTACCTGTACGTCAGTCCGTGCAAGGAGGATAGCAGGTGCATGCCCGCGGACTCGATGTCCAACGATCGCGGTGACAAGAGGCAGAACAGGGAACTGCCTATGTAAGCAAGGCGATTCCCCTTTCTGCCAGATGACATGACAGAGATCTACCGTTCCCAGTCCCCCCTACAGTTAGAACACATTTAACCTCTTGATTGCCCCCTAGTGTTTAACCCCTTCCCTGCCAGTGTCATTTTTACATTGATCAGTGCATTTTTATAGCACTGATCAATGTAATAACGTCCCTGGTCCCCAAAAAGTGTAATTTTCGGGTCAGATTTGTCCACCATGTCGCAGTCTCGCTAAAAATTGCAGATCACCACCATTACCAGTAAAAACAATAAAAAAAAAAAAAAAGTCCCTAAATCTATCCCGTAGTTTGTAGACGTCATAACTTGTGCGCAGACCAATCAATATACGCCTATTGCGTTTTTTTTTTTGTTTTTTTTTTGCAAAAATTGGCAGAATATATATTGGCCTAAACTGATGAATACATTTTGTTTTATTTATATATATATATATATATATATATATATATATATATATTACACACACACACAGTATATAAATTTTTTTTTTTTTATAGCAGAAAGTAAGAAAACATTTTTTTTAAATGTTGGTCTTTTTTTGTTTATAGTGCGAAAAAAAAAAAAAAAACGCAGAAGTGATCAAATACCACCAAAAGAAAGCTCTATTTGTGGGTAAAAATGGACGTCCATTTTGTTTGGGTACAACATTGCACGACCGCGCAATTGTCAGTTAAAGTGACGCAGTGCCCGTATTGCAAAAAACGGCCTGGTCATTAAGAGGGCAAATCCTTCCAGGGCTGAAGTGGTTAAAGATTGTTATACAGTGCTTGTGCTGTGTAATTTGACCCTCTGTAACACCTAAAAACCTGGCTGATCCTGCCAGTTTCTACCCTACCCTCCGTAAACTGACCACGGTTTATGGCTGCTGAGCCCTGACACCCTGGTCAGTTTATGTACCTCTGTCATCTGCTGTCTCTTCTCCTCTCTGCTCTCCCCCCTTCCCTCCCTATCTGTCAGCTCGTGACAGTGCCCTCCCCCTCCTGCTGCTGAAATAACATGTACATTTTCATACTATCCGCTCTGTCACTTAATGCTGTGTCTGTGATTTATAAAAAAATAATGCTGATTACACCTCATTTCAGAGGGTCGGCTCTCCTCCTCCTCTCCTCCCGACTGACGTCACCAGGGGGAATCTTGGCCCCGCCCACTCTAGCTGTCAGACGGGGAGAGGAGAGAGCTGGCTGGTCACGTGGGTGCCAATCGGCACTCTGAAATTAGGTATAATCGCAATTTCTTTTATAAATCACACACGGGGGGACAGCATTAAGAGGCAGAGCGAATAGTATAAAGTAGTGAGAGTGGCTTAACAACCACTTTAAGCACAGGACTTGGTATACAATGTTCTAATGAAATTACAAAATAAGATTAAAGAGTTAAAAATGTTTAGTTGCAGTGAGGGTTATGAAGCTAAAACCAAAATTGCACTTATTTATGGAGATCCTAACATTACTTCCTAAAATCAAACTCTGACCCAACTTCTTCACCCTACTATTGGTGCACTGCTGTATTGTTTGACTTTTATAATTGGTGTGTGAAGGGCTCAACAATATGAAATGAGGTTAGGGTTTGTGGTTTCAGGACTTAATTATTCACATAGTTTAAGCAGCAAATCCATCTTTGTGTTGAAAACAAAATGTGGCACCACAACGTAATATGGGAAATTCTGGTGCTTTTAAATCAAAGGCTAAACCAAAGTCATACGGTGGATTTACACAGCGAAGTGTGACATGTTAAGCAGAGCATACTAGACAAGATCTGTTCCCAAGTATTTATTGGGAAATGTAGAATGCAAAACTGCATTTAAAGGAGAAGTCCAGCCTGAGCTTGTTTGGCTGTACTTTTCCAATTCGTTTTGCACTCCTGTGACCCGTTTTCAGCAGAGAGCGGACTGAAGTCTACTCTCTGCTGACGTCACAGGAATCAGTCCAGGTACCGCGTCATTGCGACAGTCTGGATCTGCATGCTGCTTGGACTGATGCCCGTCTCAGGCTCTAAGCTCAGCGCTCCATTGAGCGTGGAGAAGCAGAGAGGAGAGCTGCTGATTGACAGTCATCTTGATCGGCCAGCTCAGGGTGACACAATGCTGGTACACTGGTAGTGATTTAGTCATCCCACTACACTGATACTATGCTGGAAATGTAAACTGAGCTGTGCTTGCGCAGCTCAATGCACACTGTGGAGAGCACTGTGAGAATACAGGTAGGTTTATCTTAATACAGACAAGACATTGCATGTCTCTTCTGCTACAAATGGCCTACCTGTTCATAAGATTTTTAAACTTTACTTTAGCTTGAACAATTTCTTACCAATGCCATTTCTCAGTTTGTGCACAGTGCTAGGTATACAAAGCATATTAGTACCACAAAATGCCCAATTGATGTCCACTGAATGTTCAATCATTATTTTACAGCAGCCATCACCTTCGGCAGGCTTACTACTATTGTTTCCTTGAGTTTGGAGCTTTTCATTTTGTTTGTTGTTCTCTCCAAATTCTAGGTTCATCAGCATGTTATAAATAACGTGGGTTGTCCTTTATATTTTAGAGACCATGTGAAAAACAATATGCACTGGTAAAATGCGTTCATTTTTTGCCCCATGTGTACACTACAGTGATTTGTCAAATATCAATGGATTCTTCATAGAGTCATGTACATAGATTGGTACAATCGAAGATTTTAAGAGTGCCTATATTCAGTAGTAAAAAATGTACGAGGAGTTTTCTGAAAAAAAGTTCATCATGTTCTTTCCTTTTACACATTGTGTGAATTGACTTTACCCCCTTAAAACAAAGTCTGAATGTGTATATCTTTTTTTTTTTTTTTTTCTGCACAGTTGACCACATGTTCTGGGAGGTCATGCAACTGAGAAAAGAGATGTCTCGAGCGAAACTTGGATTTTTCAAAGAAGAACTTTAGAACACTAATGGATTGTACTTGGACTTAATATCTTCCATATTAGTTAGATGGAAGAAATGATATAACACAGGGTTTTGTTTGTCACTGAGATCACACAATATCTATCCTCTGTACTCTGCAAACTACACTGTATGAAACTGGCCTATCCTGTGTGTGCTACTGACAATTTATTCCTGAGGATTCTTGCAGGCATTAATATCTGTAAATTATTGGTGAAACATGCAAATTTCAAGAAATAAAGTGTAGTTTGAAATGTAATCAGTTTGACATTTACTGATATCTAGGTGGTGACTAGGATCTTGGAACAGATAGTATAAAGGTTAAAGGGGTTGTAAAGGCAGAACATTTTTTATCTTAATGCATTAAGATAAAAAAAAAACCTGTGTGTAGCAGCCTCCCCAGCACCCCCCTAATGCTTATCCTGAGTCCCTTCTCTCTCCAGCAATGTCCACGATCCCATCAGCCGTCCAGGACACTCCCGCAGCTGTCAATCAAAGTCTGTCAGACAATCAGGAGGGAGGGGGCAGGGCCAGGTCAGGGCTCCGTGTCTGAATGGATACACAGAGCTCTGACTTGGCTCGGGTGCCCCCTGTAGCAAGCTGCTGGCTGAGGGGGCACTCGGAGAAGGGAGGGACCAGGAGAGCAGAAGAGGGACCCGAGATGAGGATCTGGGCTGCAAAACCAACTGCACAGAGGCGGTAAGTATAACATGTTATATTTTATTTTTTTAAAGTGAATCTTTACAATCACTTTAATCAAAAGTGACTATCAGTAACCCTGCCCATGTTTGTTTCTGTCTTCATGGTCAAAGCACAAAGTGACCTTCATTGAGGTTTTCCATGGAATGAAAATTCAATATTTATTAGGATCCCTTTGATGTAGTGCAGGTACTTTTTCAGGCTATTTTCAGCTTGTGATCGCCTTGCTGTCCAGGTTGTGGGTCGCCTTGTTGTCCATTTTCAGCTAGATTCTCTCATAACATTTTGGGTAAATTAAAGCTTTTATGGGTTTTGTAGACCTATGAAACATTTTGCTTGATGAAATGGAATATTCTGCTTCGTTAATAAAATTGACTGAAATAGTTTTTTCTTATTGAACAGAAACTCTGCCTTCAATTATACAGGACATTGTAAATACAGTTGGGTCCATATATATTTAGACACAGGCACCATTTTAGATTTTTATAGGTATTTACCAAAACATATTCAAGCTATAGTTATATAATGGATATGGGCTGAAAGTGCGCACACTCAGGTTTAATTTTGAGGGTATGTACATCTAAATCAGAGGAAGGGTTTAGGAATTACAGCTCTTAAGAATAGCCACCCCCTTTTTTAAGGGACCAAAAGTAATTGGACAGTTGAATCAAAAGCGGTTCATGGCCAGGTGTGGGCTACGACTTATTTCTTCATCAATTAAGCAGGTAAAAGATCTGGCGTTGATTCTAAGTGTGGTATTTGCATTTGGAATCTATTGCTGTGAACCTACATCATGCGTTCAAAGGAACTGTCCATGCAAGTGAAACAGGCCATTGTAAGGTTTCAGAAACAAAACAAATCCATCAGCAGTAACATTAGGAGTGGCCAAATCAACAGTTTGGTACATTCTGATGAAAGAAGAATGCACTGGTGAGCTCAGCAAATTAAAAAGACCTGGATGTCCACCGAAGACAACAGTGGTGGATGATCACAGGATCCTCTCTATGCTAAAGAAAAACCCATTCACACCATCCAGACAAGTGAAGAGCACTCTCCAGCAGGTGGGCGTATCCTTGTCAAAGTCTACAATCAAGAGAAGACTTCACAAGAGCAAATACAGAGGCTTCACCACAAGGTGCAAACCATTCATAAGCCTGAAGAATAGAAAAGCCAGATTAGACTTTGCCAAAAAAAATCTAAAAAAAAGCCAGACTAGTTCTGGAAAAGCATTCTTTGGACAGGTGAAACTAAAATTAATGAGTACCAGAATGATGGGAAGATGATGATCCAAAGCACACAATTTCCTCTGTAAAACATGGTGGAGAGGCAGTGTGATGGCATGGGCATGCATGGCTTCCGGTTGCACTGGGTCATTGGTGTTTATTGATGTGACAGAAGCAGCCGGGATTAATTCTGCAATGTTTAGAGATATACTGTCAGCCCAGATTCAGCCAAACACAGCAAAGTTGATTGGACGGCGCTTCACAGTACAGATGGACAATGATCCAAAACACACTGCAAAAGCAACTCTGAAGCTTTTGAAGGAAAATAAGTGGAATATTCTGCAATGGCCAAGTCAATCACCTAATCTCAACCCAATTGAGCATTCATTTCACTTGCTGAAGGCAAAACTAAAGGCAGAAAGACCCACAAACACAGAACAACTGAAAACAGCTGCAGTTAGCGCCTGGCAAAGCATCAGAAAGGAGGAAACCCAGTCTTTGGTAATGTCCATGGGTTCCAGACTTCAGGCAGTCATTGATTCTCAACAAAATATTAAAAATGAACATTTTATTTATGATTATATTCATTTGTCCAATTACATTTGAGCCCCTGAAAATGGGGGGACTGTGTATAAAAATGGTTGCAGTTCCTAAAATTTTGTACTTGATATTTATGTTCAACCGCTACCCCTTTGCTCTGTCGTAGGCAGGGATTATGCAGGGTTTGACTACCTGTTCTGACAGGAAGCATGGCATTTGTACCTGAATGGGCAAAGTAACTATGTCAGAGGAGGTGTTTCCTACAGGCATGCTTTATTTGTTTTGATTATTTCTTGCAAGTATTCCTAGAACGCCAACAATATACGCAGGTCTTTATGTGTACATTCACATCAGTCTCTGTCCTCAAGAAGCTTACAATCCAAGGTCCCTACCTCACATGAATACATACACATACTAGAGCTCATTTAGACAGGAGCAAATTAGCCTACCAGAATGTCTTTGCAGAATGGGAAGCATGCGCAAGGAAAACATGCAAACTCCATTTGAACCAGGGACAAGCAAACAAGACTTAACCCCTAAGCCACAATATATTATAGATTGCCCAGCTGATCTTTGACCCTTCCCCTGCAGATTCAGTCTATCACCTGCTTGCACCCTTGTATGCTTCTAAGCCTTCAACTGTGGACACTTTGTCATTAAAACGCTTAAGCTGATGAGCTCTCCCCCAAAGATACATGGTCCACTGCCATTACTGCAAAATTAAAAGACCATTTTAGACCTTAATCTTGTGTTATGTCTGTATGAGGTTTGGACTGCTGATGGGCTTTTTTGCACCCCCCCAAACTTTTGTTGGCACTGTCCCCTTTTATCACTAAGTGGTCTGTTTAGGCAGTGGATCTGGCCATCCCATAATTTAATAAGGCACTTACTGTTCTGGTGGAGGATGTCATTTTAAGTACCGCACTTATTAGAGACTAGCAGCTCTTTGCTCACTTTGGCAGGGTCCTTCTTTGGGTTCTGGCCATATTCTTGTTTTACCAGGTTTTAGCTAACTGAGGTAAAGCTGACCATAGATGAGGCTGTTTTTTTGGTTTAATCGGCGAGTTGAATGAAAAAACCGGACTTGATTCCCCATCCACTTACATTTGAGGTCGATGGGGAAATCCTCTACGCTGTGTCTTCGTATTCTGACAGCGGGAAGACTTCTCTGCTGTCAGAATACACAGATCATCGCTGCAGTCTATAGCCTGCAGTGCTGATTGAGAAGAGATCTTTCAACAGGTTGGTTGAACAGAAGTCTGTTCTACGACAGAGGCCATACATGGATTGAAATTTGTCCAAACAAAGCTCAAATTTGCCACAAATTTCAATCCATGTATGGCCAGCTTAAATCTACTTATCTTGATATGATTGATGTGGATATTGACCCACAGATCAATGATTGCATAAATAAAATGTATTTGGCCTTTAATTTTAGACGTTACTGCTTGCTGGAAGCTTACTGTTTCTATCTGTGGCTAAATGGCAGAAATCGCTTGCAAGAAGCGTCTACTCGATATGGCCTTCAAAGGATAAAGCCTGTTTGGGACTATGTTGGATGCTACTAGTGATAAGAGTGCCCATCATCCACAGCAAAAGAAATCTAAAGAGCAAGCTTTCAAGTCCTCTGTTACATTTCAATGTCCTTTTTGCTTCACTACACTCATCGCCTTCACTTTGGGATCACCCAGGCTGGACTCGCTTTCCACCAGCAAGACTTGACATTCCAAGTCTGACAAATGCATCAACAAAATCTCCTCGGCATGAAGGACTCTCTCATGTTCCAAAGTGGGGTGAGCTTCTACTGGCCTTTGTGGATGCTCGAATATCTTGGTTGTAAGAAGTGGTTTTCAAGGGTTACAAGCTTGAGATTAATTCCCTATCGCCGCCTCACTTTTCTCGTTTCGAATCTTCTGGTGTCTACTCAGCACCAGGTCGATCTTCATTATGTGTTTTCTGTGCTCTTGGAACAAGGGGTCATTGCTCCATGCTCTGCTACAGAATGTTTTCAAAAGTTTTACTCCAATCTGTTTACACAAGCCCAAAGGGGGCATTCGCCCCATTTCGGACCTCAAAACCCCTAATGCCTAGATTTGTGTCAAAAAATTCTTGATAGAATCAATGAGATTCATTATTGCCTTTCTGCATCAAGGGGATTTTCTGGCCTTGCTAGGCAGAATGGATGCTTACTTTATATGTACCTATCTTTTCAGCGCATTATTCCTGCACTACCAGTTTGTGGCCCCTCCATTCTGCCTATCCTAGGCCGACCCTCTGTCAGAACACAATAGCTCAGCAGGTGAGATTGGCGGACTAACATCTGATTGTTAGTACAGCGGCTCCTGAGCCCTTCTGGGTTGAATGAAAAAAAACCTACTAGGGTGTACCAGGCTTGCGAAGTGCTCCAGAATTTCCTGGTACAGGGCTGCGCTGACTTTGGACTTGAACCCGCCACTCTCTCTCCCAGTCTACAGTTTACTGTACAAGGTATTACAGGTCGATAAGGTACTTAGATAAGATTTGTTGGAGATCAACACTCACTATCCCCACAACCAGGGGCATTGGTAGGTCTGCAAAAGATCTGGGGCTAGAGCCCATAGCAGCGGTTATCAACCTGGGGGGGGGGCACGCCGGTGGTAAGCAATTTTTTTGCGGGCAAAGGAAGGCTGGTGTTGGCGTTTCAATCATCATGGCACCATGGTTAATATGGTGTCAGGGTGATCGAAGCGCATTGTTTCTATTGTTATATTGTAATATATAATAAAGTGGTTCAACTCACCATAATGCAGAATCAGTGGGAGCCCTGGGCTTGTCACTTGCCACCATTTGCAGGTTGTCACTTGCCACCATTTGCAGATTGTCACTTGCCACCATTTGCAGATTGTCACTTGCCACATCACTTGCCACCATTTGCAGATTGTCACTTGCCACATCACCTGCCACCATTTGGAGATTGTTGATTGTCACTTGCCACGTCACCTGCCACCATTTGCAGATTGTCACTTGCCACGTCACCTGCCACCATTTGCAGATGTCACTTGCCACCATTTGCAGATTGTCACTTGCCACCATTTGCAGGTTGTCACTTGCCACCATTTGCAGGTTGTCACTTGCCACCATTTGCAGGTTGTCACTTGCCACCATTTGCAGGTTGTCACTTGCCACGTCACTTGCCACCATTTGCAGATTGTCACTTGCCACGTCACTTGCCACCATTTGCAGATTGGATAATAAATAAATGTAGCACTATGTGAACAGTAGAACTGAGGAAGGCCTGTGATTGGCCGATACGCGTCTAGAAGGGAGGAGCTGATAGTCACGTCCAGCCAGGCACTGTGTATGTGGACACGGTGGTGCTACTCTGGAGGTTTTTATGTTTTTAAAAGTTTTTATCTTGTAAGTGCAACTTGTCTATTTGGGGGCTTTGAATAAATTTGTATACGGAGAACACTATGGTCTCTATACTTATTATTTACATGTCCTGAACTCATCCGCTTCTTTGGATATTAATGAGCTGAGTTACCATTAAGAAAAGAGCCATCTGGATTACACACCATTGATTGGGAAGAGGAAGTGAGAGTAAAGAGCTTGTGGGGAGATCCACATATGAGTTTTGACTCATCTGGGAGGTGAGCGCGCAATTTTACTGGTGGTGGTGTGCACGCCTTTTGAGGACGAACAATCACTGTGGTGGAATTGTGTGGATACACTGATCGCAAGAAGAGTTTTTCATGTTTTATTTCTTCATTTTTCAATTTATGAACTATTCATTTATATGTAGGATTTAGTTATTTTAGAGATTTGCACTTTATATTTATAATTTTACACATAGCGCTACATTTATTTACTATTCATTTTGAAATTAGTGTGGTGTACTACTTGGAATGTTTAGCAGCTGTGCACGTTTATTATTAGGTTATCTTATTTAAATATCTTAATATTTTTTTACTTGTGGCGCTGATTGTTTCATCTTATAATTTACCATTAGCAGATTGTCACTTGCCACGTCACTTGCCACCATTTGCAGATTGTCACTTGCCACGTCACTTGCCACCATTTGCAGATTGTCACTTGCCACGTCACTTGCCACCATTTGCAGATTGTCACTTGCCACGTCACTTGTCACCATTTGCAGATTGTCACTTGCCACGTCACTTGCCACCATTTGCAGATTGTCACTTGCCACCATTAGCAGTTTGTAACTTGCCACCATTTTCAGATTGTCTCTTGCCATGCCAGCCAGTGCCACCAAATGTGCATTCTTGCTGCATTGGTGGCAGACTGGCAGTACTGGCCCATTTAGTGAGTGCAGGAGAGCGGAGATGCGGGGCGGGCAGTGAGAGATGATGTAATCTCTCTGATCCCCACCGCACCTCCGACATTTATAAGGCCCGCGCTGTGAGGGCAGAAGAGCGCTGATGTGTGGCAGGCAGTGAGAGATGACGTCATCTCTGCTCCCCGCCGCATATCGCTCCCACGTTTGAAGTCCCGGCTGTGAGGGCGGAAGAGTGGTGACGGGCGGAGGGAGAGAGATGATGTCATCTCTGCTCGTCCGCCCGCTCGTCTCCAGGGCTGGACTGGGACAAAAATTTGGCCCTGGACTTCATCCAGACCGGCCAACTTTGACAGGTCTCACCCATGCCGACCAAACCACGCCAGTCCCCCTGTACTCCTCTGATCCCCCCATGCTCCTCTGGTTCCCCGTGTGCTGCTCTGTTCCCCCACATTCTTCTGCATTGCTCTTCTGGTCCCCCACGCACTGCTCTGGTCCCCCAAGTGCTGTGTGCTGCGCTGGTCCCCCATGTGCTGCTCTGGTCCCCCATGTGCTGTGTGCTGCGCTGGTCCCCGGCATGCTCTGCTGATCACCCGCATACTGTTTTGGTCCCGCATGTGCTCTGCTGGTCCCCCCCCGCTGCTCTGGTCCCCGTGCTCCTCTACCCCCCATGCTGCTCTACCCCCCAGCGCTCACCTCCCTCTCCCTGCTTGGATATGCAGCGCGGCATACAGACATGACAGTACACACAGGCATACAGACATGACAGTACACAGACAGGCATACAGACATGACAGTACACAGACAGGCATACAGACATGACAGTACACAGACAGGCATACAGACATGACAGTACACAGACAGGCATACAGACATGACAGTACACAGACAGGCATACAGACATGACAGTACACAGACAGGCATACAGACATGACAGTACACAGACAGGCATACAGACATGACAGTACACAGACAGGCATACAGACATGACAGTACACAGACAGGCATACAGACATGATCATAGGCGTTGCCAGGGGGTGGCTTTCGAGGCTGGAGCCCCGAATGTGGAGCCCGTAGCCCTGAGTCTCAGCAGCTGCGGCGGACGGCATTGGGGGTGGAGGAGAGATGAGCAGGCATGTACTGGCACTGAGCCATCAGACCGCCACCCCCTCCGCTCCTCTGGCCCCCCCCCCCCCCCCGCAGCGCTCAACTCTTCTTGCTTAGTTATGCAGCCCGGCTGCATACAGACATGATCCTTAGGAGTGGACACTGAGAAGCTTATCGTATGATCCAGAAGACATGCAGCCGCACACAGCTGTGACATGAACTTCCTCTGCACTCGTTCTCTTGTTCTTTCCTTCCCCCGTTCTCCATCCTGTCTGCGGCTGCAAAGAATCTAGATGAGAGTGGGGGATAGAAAGAACAAGAGAACGAGTGCCGAGGAAGTTCATGTCACAGCTGTGTGCGGCTGCATGTCTTCTGGATCATACAATGAGCTTCTCAGTGTCCACTCCTAAGGTTCACTTGGGATCTTTGAGAGTCTTTAATGGCTTGTAGAGATGTATAGATAGGTGTGATTGCCACTATCAGCCTCTAGATGTCACTTGTGCATTAACTTTGAATTGGTTCTACTGTAATCACTAGAAAAGACCAAAAGTTTTGATTATTGAATAACATGTGTAAAGTTGAACTGGTCAGTAGAAAAACACATATGTACGATTTATAATTTGGGTTTGGAGGCTTTGGGTCATTTTATGATTCAATTCACTAAAATTACTTTGAATATTTTTTTTTAATTATTGCAAGTCAGTGATAGCAAATTTTAAAATATTCTTTATTTTCATAATTACAGAAAAGCAAGATTGCTTGCCGAACGCTTGCAGATTTCGCCTCAGCATGAGGATATATTCTGTATAGAAGTATAAATATAACCTGTCATGTTTTTTAGAATAAAGATGACTTCTGAGAGTGTAATGTGAACCTGTTGTGCATGGTATATTAACACTCATCATGCATGGGAGAGTAAAGTAAATCTGTTATGTATGGTACATAACACCCTGATGTTTAGGAAGGGTTGCAGGTACATTTACCTGCCAGGTATAGTTGCCTTGGCCAATTGATAGGGGATCAATTGATTCCACCCTAATTCTGGAATTGCTGCACTTCTCCCTTCTGTCACTAGATGGCCGGGTATCTGATAGCATTAGATAAGACAAGGGCATTGCAAGGACAGATTAGGAGTAGATGGGGTATCTCAACCAATAGGCAGGGATCTTCTTGGGTCCTTTGGCCTGTTGGGAGAACCTATTTATTTGGGTGAGGTCAGGTGATCGGGGTTCTGTGCCCCCAGGACTGCTGTCTGGGTGGATGTGTGTTGTGCTGTCCCGGCTGCTAGGCCAGAGCCTGAGGCCTATCCCGGGGACATCTGGCTGCTAGGCTGTCTGAGGGTCTCTCCAGAAGCAAGAGAGAGCAGCGTAGGGTTGGGACTGCATCTTGTCAGTTCTGCCGGCTGGAGAACCTGTCATGGTCAGAGGTTCGAGGGGACGCTGTCTCCACTAAGGGACCATCCACCTTTGTTACCAGGGACCACTGTGAGTAGCTGAAGCAAGCCCCGGAGCAGTATTCTCACCAACCGGGGACGGTGGAGAATTGGGAAACTTCAGCAGGTGTCAAGCCAGGGACCCAGCCAACGGAGGTGACGCTTGCAGAGCAGTCTTGTGTGTCAAGCTAGGGACCGAGCAGGCCAGTGGGGTGACGCTTGAGAAGTATCGTGGATGCCAAGCTAGGGACCCAGCAAGGATGCGGGGGTGACGCTTGAGGAAGATACTGAGCGAGAATGTTGGAAGCGCGGCTGTCATGCATGACTGTCTACCTAAAGAGATCTCAAAGTCTGCCAGTTAACATTGCTCTCTCCCACAGTCCTGTTTATGAGAGAATAAATCTCTTTGCATTCAAGCAGTGTCTGGCGCCCATTAATCTATCTTGCATCACACCCGCCATGCCTCATAACCCACTCTACATAGAAGGATGTCGGCTATCCCTAACTTTGGAGGTTCTCATTAGACCAAAGGGGACCCGGGACTTGGCTACAGGTATAATAAAAGGTGAGCTGCCAATAGGGGAGAATAAAGAGATCATGTGTGTGGGAGAACTTGTCATGTATGGGGCGATAAAGAGAACCTGTCCACCAAAAAACCTGCCAAAACTCTTATTTCTTGAAAGACAGAAGATATGGAAATCTTTGCTCCTTGCCAGTACCCAAAGGTTTTAGGATTTGGGGCAGTACAGTAGCTTAGTACTACTGCAATGCAGTGCTAGGCTTCCTGTTGTGGATTTTGCATGTTCTCCCTGTGCATGCAAGGGTTTCGTCCCACAGTCCAAAGACATGCTGGCATGTTAGATCCAGTCTAAATTGGCCCTAGAGCTGGTCATAGGGACCTTGAACCCCCTTGAAGGCAGGGACTTATGTGAATGTACAGTATGTAAATTATCAGCATACATGAATACCTGTAATAAGATAAATAAGCACAGTTGTTAAGTGGGAATCTTAATCCTTTTCTAGGGTGGCCACCTGGGCATGCAAATCTACTCCCCCTCCCCCAATCGGCTTTTACACCTGGGCCTGTTGCAGGGATCTGTGGATTGAGATGAACTGGCTGTTGGTGGGGTTTGGGCAGCAAATGTGCCACCCTGTGGCCCCTCGATGTTCCGACTGTCTGAACAGAGACATCTGTCCCGAAGAAGTGAGGAGGACCCTGACCTTAAAGACAGACCCTAATTAGCTACTAGAGGGAGCATTCAGCCCCACTTCCTGACCACAATACGTATACGCTATATTACCAAGAGTATTGGGACCCCTGCCTTTACACCACATGAACTTTAATGGCATCCCAGTCTGTCCATAGGGTTCAATATTGATTTGGCCCACCCTGTGCAGCTATAACAGTTTCAACTCTTCTGCGAAGGCTGTCCACAAGGCTTAGGAGTGTGTCTATGGTAAAGTTTAACCATTCTTCCAGAAGTGCTTTTGTGAGGTCAGGCACTGATGTTGAACAAAAAGGCCTAGCTTGCAGTCTTCGCTCTAATTCATCCCAAATGTGTTCTATCGACTGTTCTGTCGAGTTGAGGTAATATTTTGTATGCGCCAATATAATCTTAATATGATTTGTGAGTAAGGCTTATCATTCTAAAGTAGTGGGGCCATTGCACTGTTGGGCACCTTTTCAAATTTTCTGCTAGCCCAGTTTCCATTATAGAAAGCATGAACTCTGAGGGTCTAAGCACTAACATCATCCCCTAGGTTGAGTGTTGCACAAGCTCTGCTCTTTCTTTCTCGCTATTCAATTTAGAGGAAGCACCATCCAACTGCTGCTCCTGCTTTCAAAACACTGGATGAAACTCTTGGCTACCTCTGGCCTCTCAACCCTTAACACTAGCTACCTGTGAGTACCCAAGGCCCAGTAGCTGTTTGTGTCACTGCTTCACAGATGCAGCATGTCTGCACAAAGACGCAGACAGGTGTTCCCAGCCCATACTGTTCTAGTGTATCTTTCCTGCTATTCTCCGAGGGAGCTGGCATCTGGAATTTGATACTCCTATAGTTATAGGACCTACATCATCTAAGTGTAGCACCCTGGGGTCAGGTGATCTATGTTCTGTGCCATCTGGACGGCTGTCTGGGTGGACGTGTGTCGTACACCCTGGGCTGCTAGACCAGAGATTTGGCCTATCCCAGGGGCACCTAGCTGCTAGGCTGTGTAGCTAGGCTGTGTAAGGGCCTATCCAGAAGTAAAGAGAGCAGCGCAGGGTTGGGATTGCGGCTTGCAGTGTAACCAGAAGTGACGGTTCTGCCAGACGGCGAACCTGTCAGTGGTCGGAGGTAGAAGGGAAGCTTTCGCCACAAAGGGACCAGCCACCTTAACCAGAGACCACAGTGAGTAACTGAAGAAAGTACCGGGACCACAGTGAGTAACTGAAGAAAGTCCTGGGACCACAGTGAGTAACTGAAGAAAGTACCGGAACCACATTCTCACCGAACGGACACGGTGGAGAATCGGGAAACTTCAGGCGGTAATCAAGTCAGGGACCCAACCCGCGGAGGAGACGCTTGCAGAGCAGCCTTGTGAGTTAAGCCAGGGACCTCACGGGTTAGCAGGGGTGAAGCTTGAGAAGTATCTGAAGTGCCAAGCTAGAGACCCAGAAGGGAAGCGTGGGTGACGCTTGAGAGTGTACCACCGCAAACAATGGAGGAGCTCGAGGGATTGAGTCAGTGAATCGGAGGGTCTAGTGAGGGACCGGGAGCTCAGTGTTGAACTACAAGAGGCAGTTGTAGTGGAGCTGAAAGGACTGTTACATTTGAGTTAGGAACTGGTAAAGACCATAGGAGACAGCATTCCTGCATGTGCAGATGTGGTGCTTTGCTGGGGCCTTTTCCTTCACGGCTGTCTTGAAGTCTCGGAATCTGCCAGTTGAATCTATAACTACTTAAGGGTGTCCTGGCCCGAACCCTCTTTCCCCCAAAAATACAAAAAGGACTGTCAAAAGAAATAAAACCTCTTTTACATCCAAGAAGTGTCCTGGCGCCCAATTACTTTCACCATCTTTGCACCCACTATGCCTCACAACCCATTACATATTGAAGGATGTCAGCTATCTTTGGCCTTGGCGGTCCTCATTAGACTGGACAAGGCTGGAGACCTTGCTACATAAGTCTTCCTTTGTTCTGTCTGTTGAGGCAGAATCTTTTACCTTGTCATCAAGAACCTTCAGTTCCCCTCTGGACTTTTTGGCCATAAACCTCAGAGGTTCTAATCAAACTTCAGCACCATCCCTCAAATAGTTTTTCTGAACGTCTCTAGCCTTTATGTAAGGTAGAACAAATGGTCCATGTTAGTCTCTCCAGGGTCATAAATTGTATTTGAGGCACTGCAGTCTCCTGCTATCATCTCAGAGTTGCAAAGGATTGTTTCTGATCTTATTTTTACAGTGTATACTAACCTGCATTTGGGGAATCAACCTGCTGTCTTCAGCCTTGGGTCTACAGCTGCAAAGACATTTAAATTGAACCCACTCTTTGAGGTATTCTTCTATGCATAATGGACGTGGCACCCAGGGTTCTGGGCCCCAAATGGGAATTTGTTGGAAATTTGGTAAACAGTGGTCTTTTCCCACTGTGGATCCTTCAGTGACCCATCTTAAAGCAGAGTTAGAAGAGACGTAAAGGAACCCCCCCCCCCCATCATACTTCCCTAGTTGGATACAGCATCGGTCCGATGCTGCATCTGTCCCCCGGACAGATCGATCAAACACCGCCAATCACTCTTTCAGAGCTCTGTGAGCAGAGAGCTGTAAACTGTCAGTCAAAGCTCTCTTCTGCTCTTTCTTCTTGCTCATTGGAGTGCTGAGCTGTGGAGGGGGGCAGAGCGGTTGTCTCAGGCTCTCAGCAGCTCCCTGAAAGGCTGAGCCAGGTGTCGGTCCAGGCAGCTGGCGGATTCAGACTCCATGGTTCGGATAACACAGTGCCTGGACTGACATTGGTGACGTCGACAGAGAGCAGACTTCAGTCCGCTCTCTGCTGAAAACGGATCACAGGAGTGCAAAACGAATTGCACTCCTGTGATACTTAGAAGTACAGCCAAACAAGCTTTGGCTATACTTCTTCTTCTAAATCCTTTGATTTAACAGTTTCCAAAAACTGTTACATTTAAGGCATGCCATGAATGATAACTCACATTTGCCTGGGCTCTCAACCGAACTGTCAAGCAATGATATGGCTGGTGTCATCACTGATCACATGTGCAGCACCATGGCAGCTGCAGATCAAGCAAAGACTAAGATGGCAGCTTCCTTGGCTATAAAATATAGAAGGCTTCAGTTCTGCTTTGAAGCTGATGTTTATAAAAAAAAAATTCTCTACAGCTTTAGTCAATTCCCTTACCTGTAAAGAAGTATATCCTAGGCATGTGTGTCGGCTGCTCAATCCTGCCAATCTTCTTTGCAGGGATGCCTGTTGTCTTCCTGTTTCTCAACTTTCAATGGTGCAATTGTTAATTGGTTCGGGTCTTCAGGCAGAACAGCAGTACAAATGGTCCAATGAGGACATGCCCTCTTTTCCCTCCCCGTCTTTCAGAACAGCCACAATGAGACCTTAGCTCCTCCTCTTCCTTTGGAAACACTGCGCCAGCCCCCATAAATTTTCACCTCCCCCTGCCAGCCTCAGTTATTTGTGTTTCCCCCGATGGGGAGACACTGCGCAGGAACCTGGCCTAGGACAGTCAGAGACTGGGGGCTGTATTTTTAGTCCCTATTTTGGAGACTGGTTCTCCTAGGGCAGTGGCATGGTACTAACCGGCCGCATGTTTGCCTCCCCAGCTTCGCCGAGTGCAGGTGGAAGACCAGGGGCCCGCTATCACAGACACAGGGCTGTTGGCAGAGAAGCTTCACTGTTCCCCCTGTACAGCGTACAGGCTGCAGAGTGGAACCAGGTGGGCCGGACGGCGGGTGACGTCATTTCCGGGGGGTGGGGGGGCGGAAGCTTTCCCTTTGACCTGCGACTTCTGGTTCCGGGTCGCAGGGCTGATAGGGGGACGGGCAGAGGCTGAAGACAATTTTGAGCACAGGCGGTGTGAACACTCCACAGACAGCACCACCAGCATGTCTGAAGCAGACGCTTAGACAGCGCTCAGTGATACCAGCTCCAGCCATCCGAAGGGCACCCCAGGGAAGGAGGGGGAAGGAACCCCTCTAGGTGGTCGGAGGGGAGGGTCTAAGTCCCTTATTTTTTTTTAGAAGCTAGGTACTCCCCATGGTTGTTTTCTCTGTGTGTTGTCTTATGGGGATATTGATTTGTGCTTTTTTGTATGTATTTCAGAAAGCTACCGAGAAAAAAACTCTGTATAACTCTAAGAGAAAGTGCGCCTCCTGTAGGGACACTCTAGGGGAGGCTTGGAAAAAAGTTTTATGCAAAGGTTGTATTGATGCTCTGGTTAACGAAAGGGCATCAGAATAGGAGACAGGGTTAGCAGTATCGGTTAAAGAGTTGTCCTCAACTTTTCAGTCTTTCACAACCTTGTTTGAGGGCTTACAATTTCCCGCTAATCCCTCACCTGCAACACAGAGTACAACCCCGCCCCTGGCACAGGGCTTTGCATCTTCCCAACCTATGCCCACTGCTTTGGCAGAGGAGACTGCAGGGGCTTCCAGAGAAGAGGCTAGGGAGGAACCAGACAGTGCTACCTCTGGTTCTCAGGAAGAATCTGAGGGAGGGGACCGGGGAGTCCAGGAAACCCTCAAGATACACACTGTCCCTTGATGAGGTAGAGGACCTTTTAGGGGCCGTCTATACCACCCTGGGTATTCAGGTGGACAAGAAACACCTATCTCTCCACAACCAAATGTATAAGGGCTTGGGAGGACAGAAAAAGAAAATGTTTCCAGTCCACGAGGTCCTGGTAGAGATGGTCAAAAAGGAATGGCAGGATCCTGAGTGGAAACTCTTCTTTTCCAGGTCCCTGAAAAGAAGGTAACCGTTTTCAGATGACCCTGCGTCAATCTGGAACAAGAACCCCAGACTGGACGCAGCATTCTCGCAAGTTTCCAGAAAAACGGATCTGGCCTTCGATGATTTAGGGGCTCTGACAGATACCATGAACAAGAGAATTGATTCCCTTCTAAAAAAGACCTGGGAATCAACTCTGGGTAATCTGAAACCAGAGATGGCGGTCACAGTGGTGGCTCTTAACCTCGAACATTGGCTTACACAAATTCAAGCCCACATCAAGGCAGGTACGGCAAAAGAGACCATTTTTGTCCTCTTTTCCGACTATTTTGCAAGAGGTAGCATATATAGCGGATGCTTCTGCTGAGTCGGTCCGCATGTCAGCCAGGACCGTTGCACTAGCCAACTCAGCCAGGGGGGTCCTCTGGCTCAAAACATGGCCAGGCGACAATGCCTCTAAAATTAAATTATGTGGCTTTCCGCTGACTGGGGACCTTCTGTTCGGCCCAGGTCTGAAAGCAGTATTAGACCGCACAGCCGATAAGAAAAAGGCGTTCCCTGTGAAACGGAAACCCCCAACTCAGACCAAGAGGGGGTTTCGTCCACAAAAAAGAAAGCCCCCCCAAGCCTAAATGGGAAAAGAAGATTTTGGGCCAAAGGGGTAAGGGCAAAGGAGGAGCGATTTTTTGCCCTCCTGAGCAGCCCCGTAAAAACAATTGACCCACTGGTCATAGTGGGAGGAAGACTGGGGGCCTTCCTTCCACAATGGGAAGTAATTTCCCCCAACCAATTTATCTTGGGGATCGTAAGGAGGGGGTACTGCCTAGGGTTTACAGAGCACCCTCCACAGCTAAGCCTAGTCACACTTCTCCTTAGATGTGTGGCAAAGGCAGAGGCCCTCCTGGGGGCATTAAAAGAACTAGAACAGAATGTAGTTTGCAGGCTTCCAAAAGGGGAGGAAGGGAGGGGCTTCTATTCACACGTTTTTGTGGTGAGAAAGCCCTCAGGAAATTACAGATTAATCCTAAACCTGAAACCCCTGAACCGATCAATTGCCTACAAAAGGTTCCGGATGGAGTCTATATTCACAGTCGAGCATTACTACCCCAGAACTGTTATATGGTATCATTGGATCTCAAAGACGCCTACCTCCACATCCCTATTGCGGAAACTTTTCAAAAGTTCCTGCACCTAGCTGTGAAGGTGGAGGAAGAAACCATTCATCTGCAGTTTCAGGCACTGCCATTCGACCTTTCCTCGTCACCCCGAGTATTTACAAAGGTCATGGCAGAAGCCATGGCTTTTCTGCGACTCGGAGTATCAATTATTGCATACTTGGACGATTTACTCATCTTCGTAGTATCTCCAGAGCAGCTAATCGGGGATCTGGAACTAACAAAACAAACCCTGACAGGGCTGGGATGGCTGCTGAGTCTGGAAAAGTCCCGTTAAATTCCAGCTCAGCAAATCACCTATCTGGGATACCTGCTGGACTCAACGCAGCTGAGAGTTTTTCTCCTAGCAGAAAAGATACTAAAAGTGGACAGAGCGGTAGCTTCCCTCCAAAGCAACCAGCAGGTATCAATAAGGGCAGCAATGTCAACCCTGGGCTTACTGATCTCTGCCATCCCGACGGTCTAATGGGCAGGCTTACACTTCCGCCCCCTGCAGGCCTTTGTTCTAAAGGTGTGGGATTACAGCCAGGAGTCATTAGACACCCTGCTTTCAATTCCTCCTTGGGTCAAAAGATCCCTCTGAAGATGGAGGAAGCAGATAAATCTGTCACAGGGGCGCCTGTGGATCATTCCAGTGTCCAGAGTGATTACCACAGATGCAAGCGGCAGAGGCTGGGGAGCACACTTGGGTTCTCGGCCGGCACAGGGGACATGGAAAAAAGAGGAACTCAAGAGGTTACCCAACTGGAAAGAACTAAAAGCAGTTGGATTGGCACTCGAAGCCTTCAAAGGGGAACTCCTGGGCCAACATATCCAGGTGCGTTCGGACAACTCCTTGGTCATTGCTTATATAAACAAGCAGGGTGGCACGAGGAGTAGAGTCCTGTTGAGCCTAGCAACAGAGATCCTGAGCTGGGTAGAAGTCAATGCACGTTCCATTTCCGCAGTGTTTCTACAGGGGGAAGAGCATGTAGTGGCCGACTTCCTCAGCCGAAAGCAGCAGAGGGAAGGCGACTGGGTACTCAATCAGGAGGTTTTCAACCTTATAGTCAGGAGATGGGGCCCCCCAGAAGTGGACCTATTTGCTTCAAGCAGCAATGCAAAGACCCCCCATGCTTCTTCTCACTAAACAGATGGGAAAACGCTCTAGTAATAGATGCCCTGACACAAAACTGGCACTTCAAAACTTGCTACGCCTTCCCACCTCCGGTTCTTCTTCCAGTTGTACTAAGAAAATTTCAGTTAGAAAACACCTCTCTAATCTTAGTGGCTCCACACTGGCCCAAAAGGGCTTGGTTTTCGATCCTCAGGCAGTTGGCAGTGGAACCCCCCTGGCTCCTTCAGCTCCGAAGGGATCTCCTATCACAGGGCCTAGTTCTCTGTCCCCAGGTACACCGCTGGAACTTAGCGGCCTGGCTTCTGAAGAGGAAATACTAAAAACCAAGGTTTTTTCTGATCAACTAGTAGCCACCCTTCTCAATAGTAAGAAGGAGGAGACGCAACAAATCTACCAAAAGGTTTTGGGGCGCTTTAGAGAGTGGTGTTTAGAGAACTCCTTTAAGGTGCAGAGCCCTATAGCAGTCTTGAAGTTTTTGCAATGCGGGGCAGATAAGGGGCTAGCCACCAGTACCCTTAAGAGCCAAGTCTCAGCGCGTATTTAGAGAAATCCCTGGCCACCAACCCCTGGGTGGTCAGATTTTTCAAAGCTCTAGCAAGACAGAGGCCAGTGCAGGGTCCATCCTTCCCTAAGTGGGACCTTTCTCTGGTCTTACAGGCCCTAATGGAGCCTCCATTTAAACCTTTAGAAGATTGTGCTCTTAACTGAACTTAACTTACAAAACTGTTTTTTTGGTGGCAGTGACCACTGCTAAGGAGGGTCAGCGAAATAGAGGCTCTTTCAATTAGACCCCCCTTTTGTGTTATTTTTTTGGATTGCATCATTTTTAAGACTCATCCGGCTTTTTTACCAAAGGTGGCTTCAAAATACCATAGAAGCCAGGAGGTAATTCTGCCCACTTTTTGCCCTAATCCCTCAAGTGAAAGGGAATTTAGGTTTCATACTTTAGACGTAAGGTGATGTATCTTACGGTATTTAGAGCTGACTAAGAGTTTACGAAAGTCAGACTCTCTGTTTATTTTGTTTGGTGGTGCAGAGGGGACAGAAGGCGTCTAGATGCACCATTGCCAGATGGCTCAAGGTAGCCATTAGTCAGGCCTACAAACTGGCAGGTAAAGAGGCTCCAATAGGAATTACAGCATACTCTACTAGGGCTATGGCAGCTTCGCAGACGGAAAGAGCTGGAGCACCGCCAGAGCAGATTTGCAAGGCAGCAGTATGGTCCAGTTATACCACCTTTGTGAAACATTACAGAGTGGACCTGGTATCGGCAAATGAGCAGGCCTTTAGGTGAAAGGTTCTGCAAGCTGTTGTCCCGCCCTAAAGTGGTAAAGTGCTCGCCTATCCTCTCATTGTGGCTGTCCTGAAAGACGGGGAGGGAAAATTAGAGTTACGCTTACCGGTAACATCTTTTCCTGTAGTCTTTCAAGACAGCCCTAATTACCCACCCAGTTTTTTTGGGGGGGTCTTGAGAAAGACCTAAACACAGGCACAATAGTAATATGTGATGGTATGTTATTCACGTGTTCTTGTGTCTCCCCAGCTGACTGGATGTGCTCTAGAAAAAACTGAGGCTGGCAGGGGGATGTGAAAATTTATGGGGGCTGGCGCAGTTTTTCCAAAGGAAGCAGAGGAGCCAAGGTCTCATTGTGGCTGTCCTGAAAGACTACAGGAAAAGACGTTACCGGTAAGCGTAACTCTAATTTTTCTTTCCCTCCATTGCAAAAATGTATTTCACCGATTATACTGCTTCACAAAGTGATGGCCCTTGTGTTCAGTCTAATGCTTTTTCCTGGCATCTTCATTGTGGGATGCTCAGACAGCCTGCCAGGAAAAAAGTCTGTTTTATGTATATGTGTAGTCAGCACCTTCGTGAAGGACCTAACATAGTCAAGATACAACCATTTTCAGGCTTCGCTGGCTTCCAGTGTCTTCACCTTTTTGTCCCCATTGGGTGAAGTGATTCAGTTTAAACCCTCACTAAAAGGGTCAACATCCTTTGTGCTTTTAGATCCATGGCCATCAGGCAGGGAATCAACCCCTTCTCCATTGCGGGAGCGTAGGGTTTTGGGGGAGCCCTCTCTTAGGGTGGCCCTCCCTCTCCTGTTTTTTCCAGGTCCTTTTCCACCCCCTCTCTGTAGTCTCTGAACTTCTAAATTCTGAGCAGAGCAATAGCTCTGTCTCTATAGACCCGTTCATTCATGCCGTGATCAGCCTCTCCAGGCGAATGAGGTAGTTTCTTCCCCCTGTGTGGGCAGGCATAAATCATCAAATCGTCCTGCCCCCATTGTCGCCACTTTTTCTCAGCGCTGCTTTTTCTTGTGGACTTATACGTGAGTGTATTTCCTTTTATATAATTTTAATAAATCTTTTATACGGATTCACACTATGTGGCCCTTTTTTCTTTTCCCATCCACCTATACTTCATGAATGATCGTTGTGGGGGAACCACACACGGAATACCTCACCCCTCCCCTTCGGGGATTCATATAATTACCCACACCCGTGGAGTTCCACACATCTCCCAGAACCTGAATACCAGCAGGAGGAGTCAGGCGGCCTACGATACCACAGACATCCGCAGCTCTCTACCACCTAAGCCTTATCCGACCCTGTTTGGCGTATGCCCTACTTGGTCCACCACATCTGGTAAGCCTTCATTTCTTCTGGTGGTAGCCAACTCGTCTGCAAATTTTTGGGATATTGGATCATTACATTGTTTTCATTGTCATATACAGGACTGAAACACTGTCATTCATCTTAAAGACTGAAATACTGTCATATATAAGACTGCAACACTGTCATAGCATAGACCCCCAATATGTACAATGGGGTTGTTTTAACCTTGAATGGTTTTTTCTATCGGTGATTCTTCTTTTTTACTGCATACCTACTCACCCAAAGTAGAATAGGTCCCAGCGCTACACATTTTTTTCTGTTTTCTACACTTTTACTTTGATGGTTGTGTTAGCTTCTTTTTTCTATATGTGAGCAGCGCAGAATTACTTTTGTACATAAAGTAAGAGGTTGCCAACCTTTATATAAAGATAGGTGCTATTCACAAAAAAAAATCAAATCAAAAAAATATAAATAGCTCCAAATATGTCCTTAATATCACAATGTCCATATAATATATGTGCATCCTACTGTCCATTGAAGTTCCACAAGCCCAATCACTGTTTGTTAGGAATGAATGGCAAATGAGGCATACTAGGCAGGAGAGGGAATAACCTGAAGCTGGTCTACAACATTTTTTGTGTGCTGGTGCCCAATCCTTCTGTAGACAGCAGTATAACCCAACAGTATCTGAATTTGTGTGCCCCTCGATAGGCATGAACAAAAGGATTTCACCAAGAGTACAAAATCCTATTTGCTTTGCGCAGAAGGTGGTTATGTCTCCTAAATTGCAGTTGTATTTGGTCGTGGACCAGTTTAGATAAAAATAACACCTCTTAAAGTCAATCGCATAAACAAATCTGGTTGCTAAAGTTTTTTGCACATGGTACTGCCTTATTGTTTTTATAGTCTGCACCTTTTGGTACAGGTTTTTGAATACTACTGCAGAATCCAAAATCAGGAAAATATAATAAATACTGCATGCTAAACTGTCTAGTTGTGATAATGCTATGAATTTATCATATGACTGGCACTGTACCAGTAAGCAGTCAGGCCTGCTGCTAACAAAACAGGGCTTGATATATGTAATAGAAATAGACCCCCAATTAATTCTGGCTCCATAAAAAAATAATTGTAAGTATTTGTAAGTTATTAGGAGGGGTTCTATCTCTGTTACACAATTAAATATTATGGACACACAAGAGCATGTTTTCCACTAGGTTGTACAGTATATAAGATATAAAGGGCTAGATTTGTACCTTTTAGCAGTTTAGCCTGTGCCTGTAAGATTCCATTAAAATGTTTTCATTGTAGGTATTACTATGCCATGTCTAATTATTAATCAAATTCTAAGCATGGTTACTTTATTGCCAGCCATAATTAATATTAGTACTCTGGTAATCGCAAAGAGATCAGAAAGAAAACAAAACTATTTGCAAATAGGTTTTGCCTTTTGCAACACACATTTTATAGTAAATTAGAAAATTTAAAGGCAATAGAACATGCTTCTGGTCAATAATGCCACTGCTACTTCAAGCAAAAAGGAAAATGTAGAGGCCTTGGCTAGGCATTGTTGATCACACTGATTAATAACCAATAGAGAAAAACACTAGATGAACAAAGTGTCCATGACAAAGGAGATTGACGATATTAAACTATACTGGGAATAAACTGAATTAAGAGATACAGTGTACAACTTGGAGTATTAAGAGGACACATGGAGACATCTAAGAGTAGTATATTGGTAAGCCATTAACCAATCAACCAAGTAGGTAAAGGAAAATGCATAAGATATGAATGGGTGAACTTTTAGGATTACTACAGTTTGCACATACAGTATGTTGCAGCTTATGCTATTTTTATTGTTTTATGTATGTTAGTATCACATATAACTACACAGCTGCTATGCTTGCTATCTGGTTATACTTTTGGTATACATACAGTATAGCTGCTGGTGCATTCTGCTTGTTTTCAATTCGGAATGTTGGTGAAACATCTATAAATCATGGAAATTACATTAGAGTTGGCATTCGTATATGTTCGGCCAGATGCAGTATCACATGCCTCCACATCCAATGAAAATTTTTGACAGATCAGTAGAGAATTGTATGTCTTATGCTGATGTAGTAAACTCTTTTAGTGCCATCCAGCCAATACTTGAGGAGGCGTATTATAATTCTTGATAGCATACATTGTAAAAATTGTTTTGCTGCATGGAAGGACAAATGTTAGATAAGAATTAATGGTTATTACTTTGCTTTCTACGCATGTGCTGTTCAGAGCACACAGGCTAAAGGTCCTTAAACCAGGAAGGGATGGATATAGTGTAATCTGCTGTTCTCAGTGAAATATACGACTCCTCACCTTAAAAGAAATTTGATCAAAATTTGTAAAAGATGAATGCCTACAGGTAACAAGTTGTGTACACGACCCGGTCTTCAGCAGTTTATCTGCTCTACAACACAGTGACATGATAGTGCAACTACCTTATGCACATCGGAAGTATGGCCTAGATCTCTAACACATCACATTGACTCCTTGAAATACTCGTCAAGAATCTTCAGGACACCAATATGGATCGGCTGGATGTACTCGGTGAAAATGAAGCATTGCAACAGTTCTTTGAAGGTAAAAAATTTAAGTGGAAAATTTGCTTTGAGTGTTTTCTATTCTAGCCCAGTAATTACTGTCTTAGAAGATTTTCAGATGGAGTTAACAATATCTGTTTTGTGTTTAATTGGACCTACAAAAATGCAACCTTGCTTATTTATTTAATAATGGCATTTACTTAAACGATATATAAACAACAATTTTGTAAAGTCGTCCATAGCGATCAGTCAGTGGTTTGCTGTAGTCAGACAAATTAAAGGATTTTTTCCTTTTGGGTGCTTTTGGTAACTGTACTTTACAGGTCAGTCCCTGCCTAGTAAATTGTTAAATTATTTTTTTCCAGAGTAAGTATTTGTATACAAGGTCCCAATTTTGACTCAAAATATGGTTCTGCTCTCTAAGCAAAATGGATAATTCTGGGAGATCAATAGATGATGAACTTGGATATTGTATACCTTTATGGAACAATTGAAAATTTAAAGGTGGACTTCAGACACATATAAAACACACATGAATGCAGTTAGATATTGATTAATAAATGAATTTGACCTAGTATCAGCCTTGTGCACTTACCTGTACAGCAGAGTTTAGACTGGGAAAGGGAGCTTCAGCCAGTCAATTGTGCTCATGTGCTAACAAGCAATATGCTGGTAGGCGGAGAGAGCAGAGTGACAGAGGAAAAAGCTCATTAGGCTGCTGTTTTCCTTTACTTTCCACTCATAAGAGGGAGAAGACCTGTAAGCGTTACTTATCTACAGCAGAAAAAAACAGCTATCCTGCCCTGTCAGACATGGCAGAGTAGCATAAATCTCAGAACTGGATGACAGAAACAACTAACCCTTTTGGTAGGTAAAATAACTCATTTACTGGAGTTCAGCTTTAAAAATTCTTCGTAATTGACCCAAAACAAGTATCCAGATCAAAAGTGCTGACATCACTGGTGAGTGCTTTTTTAAAGTCAATGGCACAGTTAGTCAGACAACTAGCATTTTCAGAAGTTCATGCTATCATTAGTATGTAGAAATTCTCAAACTCCTGCAAATATACAGTATCTTACAAAAGTGAGTACACCCCTCACATTTTTGTAAATATTTTATTAAATCTTTTCATGATTAAATTAAACTTTGCTACAATGTAAAGTAGTGAGTGTACAGCTTGTATAACAGTGTAAATTTGCTGTTGCCTCAAAATAACTCGACACACAGCCATTAATGTCTAAACCACTGGCAACAAATTGGGCCCAATTAGCCATTTTCCCTCCCTGATGTCATGTGACTCGTTAATGTTACAAGGTCTCAGGTGTGAATGGGGAGCAGGTGTGTTAAATTTGGTGTTATCGCTCTCACTCTCTCATTTTGGTCACTGGAAGCAACATGGCGCCTCCAGAACTCTCTGAGGATCTGAAAAAAGAGTTGTTGCTCTACATAAAGATGGCCTAGGCTATAAGAAGATTGCCAAGACCCTGAAACTGAGCTGCAGCATGGTGGCCAAGACCATACAGCGTTTTAACAGGGCAGGTTCCACTCAGAACAGGCCTCGCCATGGTCGACCAAAGAAGTTGAGTGCACGTGCTCAGCGTCATATGGGAGATAGACAGACATATGAGTGCTGCCAGCATTGCTGCAGAGGTTGAAGGGGTGGGGGGGGGGGGGTCAGCCTGTCAATGCTCAGACCATACACTGCATCAGATTGGTCTGCATGGCTGTTGTCCCAGAAGGAAGCTGATGATGCACAAGATAGCCTGCGAACAGTTTGCCAAAGACAAGCAGACTAAGGACATGAATTACTGGGACCATGTCCTGTAGTCTGATGAGACCAAGATAAACTTATTTGGTTCAGATGGTGTCAAGCGTGTGTGGCGGCAACCAGGTGAGGAGTACAAAGACAAATGTGTCTTGCCTACAGTCAAGCATGGTGGTGGGAGTGTCATAGTCTGGGGCTGCATGAGTGCTGCCAACACTGAGGAGCTACAGTTCATTGAGCGAACTATGAATGCCAACAAGTACTGTGACATACTGAAGCAGAGCATGATCCCCTCCCTTTGGAGACTGGTCCGCAGGGCAGTATTCCAACAGAATGACCCCAAACTCACCTCCAATACGACCACTGCCTTGCTAAAGAAGCTGAGGGTAAAGGTGATGGACTGGCCAAGCATGTCTCCAGACCTAATTTCTAGTGAGCATCTGTGGGGGCATCCTCAAAACAGAAGGTGGAGGAGCGCAAGGTCTCCAAAATCCACCAGCTCCATGATGTTGTCATGGAGAAGTGGGAGAGGACTCAACTGGCACCCTGTGAAGCTCTGGTGAACTCCATGCCCAAGAGGGTTAAGGCAGTGCTGGAAAATAATGGTGGCCACACAAAATATTGACACTTTGGGTCCAATTTGGACATTTTCACTTAGGGGTGTACTCACTTTTGCTGCCAGTGGTTTAGACATGGCAGTGTGTTGAGCTATTTTGAGCAAATTTACACTGTTATACAAGCTGTACACTCACTACATTGTAGCAAAGTGTCATTTCTTCAGTTTTGTCACATGAAAAGATATAATAAAATATTTACAAACGTGAGAGGTGTACTCACTTTTGTGAGATACTGTAAAATGCCTCCACAGGGGCTTGCATAAGTGACTTTGCCCTGTGTGCTTTAACCGCTTCAGTCCCGGAGGATTTTACCCCCTTCCAGACCAGAGCACTTTATGCGATTCGGCACTGCGTCGCTTTAGCTGACAATTGCGCGGTCTTGCGACGTTGCACCCAAACAAAATTGACGTCCTTTTTTTCTCACAAATAGAGCTTTCTTTTGGTGGTATTTGATCACCTAGGCGGTTTTTATTTTTGCGCTATAAACAAAAAAGAGCAATAATTTTGAAAAAAATGCAATATTTATTACGTTTTGCTATAATAAATATCCCCCAAAAATATATTTAAAAAAAATATTTTTTTCCTCAGTTTAGGCCAATATGTATTCTTCTACATATTTTTGGTAAAAAAAAATACCAATAAGCATATATTGATTGGTTTGCGCAAAAGTTATAGCGTTTACAAGATAGGGGATAGTTTTCTGGCATTTTTATTATATTTTTTTTTTTACTAGTAATGGCGGCGATCTGCGATTTTTATCGGGACTATGACATTAGGGCGGACACGACGGAGAATTTTGACACATTTTTGGGACCATTGGCATTTATACAGCGATCAGTGCTATAAAAATGCATTGATTACTGTATAAATGTCACTGGCAGGGAAGGGGTTAACACTAGGGGGTGATCAAGGGGTTAATTGTGTTCCCTAATGTGTGTTCTAACTGAAGGGGGGAGGGGACTGTGTAGCATACTCTGTATGAATGATATAGAACGATATAGACGATCTGTCTCTTTTCTCCTCTCAGAGAACCAGAAACTGTGTATTTACACACACAGATCCCGGTTCTCGGTGTGCCCCAAACGAACGCAGGAGCCCGGCGGTGATCGCGACCGCTGGGCACTCGCATCGGCTCCGTGGGCGAGCAGGGGGAGCATGTGGTCAAATATGGAAGCAACGTAACATGAAGGCGATTCGCGCAGCCGAGCCATGTTGCCGCAGCTGGCCGGCAAGCGGTTAAATGATTGCACCAGAATTAGATTGTTTTTTTGGAGGTTTTTTGCTTCATCATTTTGGAAACATTGAAATACATAATATTTTTTCTTAAAACATAGAATAATACTTGTGCTGAAAACACATTTTTTTCATTAATAAAAAGCAAAATAAACATTTTAACTATTCTAATTAAAATGATTCCTGATAGAAAATTGTAGTATATTAATTTTGTTTTTACATCATATACATTTGTGCTAAAACACCCACAAATGGAAGGTTTTATGTTTCCATAGTAACAACAGGTTTTCTCTTTCGTTCATCGACAGACACAGAGCCTACTTAATCTTGACCATTGGGTTATATCTCCTCTGCAGGAGTAGGACTAGGCAGAATAAAAAACACCTGGCTACTTCCATGGGCTGTCCTCAGTCAGTATATAACCCCCTCCCTGCTCTAGGTATTCAGTTTTTTTTTCTGTCTAGTCAGGAGTAAGGACCTAGCTCCTTGCTGGGATCTTTTGGTCCTAGCAAATTTTACTTTTTGTCTCTTTCTTCCATGCATTTTCTCCTGGAAGATCTGCACTCAACTGCGAACGATGAACGACAGAGAAAATGGGATTTGTCTACTCACCGTAAAAATCAATTTCTCTGAGTTCATCGACGGACATAGCACCCACCCCTCTATGGAGTTTTTGATACTTCTATTACTGCTTGCTACTAAACTGAATACCTAGAGCAGGGAGGGGGTTATATACTGACTGAGGACAGCCCATGGAAGTAGCCAGGTGTTTTTTGTTCTGCCTAGTCCTACTTCTGCAGAGGCGATATAACCCAATGGTCAAGATTAAGGAGGCGCTGTGTACATCGATTAACTCAGAGAAATGGATTTTAAGGTGAGTACAAAAATCCCATTACTTCTTTCCTGTAATATTAAGTAATTATTATGTTGCTGGAGAGCTCTGTGTTTTAACACTCCGCGTTCCAAAAAATTATTGTACAAATTCAGCTATCATATTATTATGAAATTTCATTTTCTCTGTCTCTATTCCTTGTGAGGCTTTTAAAGTCTTTCCACCGAACTTTGTACAACCTACTTAGAGCAGGCACTTGTTTACGTAGGTGGGAGGCTTGGTCATGGAGGTCAAGGCTAGTTCTCATTCTGAATGTGTAGTCTCATTATCTACCTATAACTTCAACTAGATGCAGAATGAAGGAGTGAAGGTTTTGGTTTTGTGGTCCTTCCATCAGTTTTATCTTCGTTTACTACGGTTTTAGTCCTTATTGCATATTATGGAACGTGTTTTTATATGAGATGTTTAAGCATAATTTTGCATTTGTTTCCATTTCATATATGACTATTGCAAGCAATTAAATGCCAAAAAGGCAGATGTGGAAAGCTTGGTCAAACTTGCTCTGCATAGCCATGTCTAACCGAAGTTACCCAGGGGGTGTGGGAATGAGTCTTACAGTTGCTGCACACATACCACATGTGCTATTACATCTTCTACGGACAGTCAGCAGTCTGCTGGGATGGATCGATTTTATGACCCTGGGCTCTCTGCTTGTGGCTTATATGTGCTGACAGATTCCTTCACATGGTCATCCTGGAAAGGAGTAGCTTTGCGGCACTGGCTAATCTGGATTTGTTCCTACCATGAGCCCACAAACTTATTGCTCCAATAGGAAGATACCTCTTTTTTTTCTGGATGTCTCCTCCCCAGCTTCCCTGTGTACTAGTTTTTATGAATGTTGTTCTTAACCTTGATTGTATTGATCCTTGTGGGTCCTGAGGAAGCATAGTCCCTCTTATCTCAAAGACATACATCGATAGTTTAATGAATTACTGTATCACGCGTTTTTATGATGTTTAACTGATCGCTAATTCAATTTGTTATATTTGATACCTTCTGGATTTTGATATTTGATGGTCGCCTAAAGTATAACTTAAGTCCCACTACATTTTGCCGTTTGACTATACTATTATTGGGATGATACCTGGCTAGACCACGTCTCTTCACAATACTCAACCAGAACCTTAATTTTCACATTAAAAAAAGTCCCTACATTATAGGCTGGTACCTTCAGGTGAGTGGGCACTGGCAAAGCTTTTGAGTACATGCCCCCTGGTCATCACCATATACTCCTACTCTGTGAGTCCTCAGTGTCTTGCTAGTGTCTGAAGATAAAAGACCTCTTCTCCCTCATGGCAAAATTACTTTTAGCTTAACTAGTTCAGTTAACTCTTCAGTAACTGGTGTTGTCAACTGAATTCACTGTCTTCTAATGCAATAGGAGTCGTTCATTCAATCTCAGTAAAACCTTGGGAGCCCATGCCACGGGGGATGGTCTGTAATGTTGCTTTGGACACCAATTCCTGCATGAGCACTCACCTTGGCACTTGGCGATGTCGATAACTGCAGTGTGCTATACAGGTTCAGGGCCCTAGTCCATCCCTACAAAACCCAGACCCCGAAGATCCCTTTAGGGGTATGCGTACTGTGACGGGCGAAGCTTGGACCCTATATAGAGACTAGTGCTATGGACAGGTAAGGCATTCGCCCTGTATCTCTGTTTCTTTAGTCCCACAGCAAATAGGAGACACAGTTACTCACTATACTCACTTAGACTATTTATGTGTATACTAAACAGTATGCATTTAGATTTAATAACCATCAGGAAATGGGGAGTGTGTTTTAAAGTGTATTCAGTTACACAGTGTATACTTTTCAAACTTGATGCTAAGATTCAACCACTCAAAGCTTGATGCACTGCTCAAAAAAAATAAAAGTAACAGTTTTTAATCAGAGTATAGCACCAAGCCAGTTCAACTTCTGGGATATTGATCTGGTCATTTCAGTAGCTAATCAGTTTCAGCTGCTTTGGTGTTAATGAAATCAATAATAGGTGCACTAGATAGGCAACAATGAGACGACCTCCAAAACAGGAATGGTTTTACAGTTGGAGGCCACTGACATTTTTTTCCCTACTCATCTTTTCTGACTGTTTTTTACTGAGGAGGCATATCCATGGAGGGATGCACAGACCTCTACAAGCTAGACCAGTGTTTCTCAACTCCAGTCCTCAAGGCGCCCCAACAGGTCATGTTTTCAGGATTTCCCTCAGATAAAACGGCTGTGGTAATTACTAAGGCAGTGAAACTGATCAAATCACCTGTGCAAAATAATGGAAATCCTGAAAACATGACCTGTTGGGGCGCCTTGAGGCCTGGAGTTGAGAAACACTGAGCTAGACAATGCCACCATGACTGCCATTAGGTATCATGATGAAATCCTTGGACCCATTGTCGGACCCTACGCTGGTGCAGTGGGTCCTGGGTTTCTCCTGGTGTACGACAGTGCCCGGCCTCATGTGGCAAGAGTATGCAGCCGGTTCCTGGAGGATGAAGCAATACCATTAAATGGCCCCCACGCTCCCCCCCCGACCTAAATCCAAAAGAGCACCTCTTTGACAGTGTTGGCTGGTGCTAAATATTTGGGGGGGGGGGCGGTGGCAAACAAATGCCCCTGGGCATTAGTCGGGCAAGAAGGCGGCAGTGGCTGAGACTAACCTTAACATAGGAGGCAGGGGAAATGAAGAGCTCGGCCATTCTCCTCTCCGTTCTCCTCTGGGCTGAACAGGAAGTGTGTCCTGAGACGCGATTGGGCAGTTCTCCGACGGTCTCAGGAGCTGCCTCCTGATTGGCTGGGAGGAGAATCAGGAAGACAGTAGCGAATATTAATTCGCTATTGTCAAACAAGTGGGTGGGCTCGAGGGGCGGCCCACCCTTTTTTAAAGCCAATTAGAGCCTTAGGCACTAATCATGTGCTTAAAAAAACCCCCATTGGAATCCTTGCATCTGGCACCCTGCATGTAGATTGGGGGCCAGGCCCATGGATTAGGGGGGCGGCGCCCCGTATGGACAGGCTGCCACTTCTCTGGGACATTATGTTTCGGTCCATCCTACGCCGCTAGGTTGCACCTCTGTTCAGGAGCTCAGTGATGCCCTGGTCCAGATCTGTGAGGAAATATCCTAGGACACCATTTGTCATCTCATTAAGAGCATTCCCAGATGTTGTCAGGCATTCATACAAGCACGTGGGGACCATACAAACTACTAAGTACCATTTTGAGTTGCTGCAATGAAATTTCAGCAAAATAGACTCACTTGCTGCACATTTTTACTTTGATTTTCAGGGGGGTCATTGAATTCAGCCCTCTGTAGGTTGACAATTTTCATTTCCATCAAACGATGTGGCATCCTTTCATTCCTGACACATTACCCAGTCCATATCAGTATAGATATCCAGCACGATATGTTTCCCCATTGAGATCTGATGTGTTTTTAAAGTGTTCCTTTAACTACTTCAGCCCTGGAAGGATTTATCCCCTAATGACCAGGCCATTTTTTGCAATTCGGTACTTCATCAATTTAACTGACAATTGCATGGTCATGCGATGTTGTACTTTTGCGCTATAAACAAAAAGTGCAACAATTTTGAAAAAAAAACAATATTTTTTACATTCTGCTATAAAACACATCCAATATAAATATGTAAAACATCTAATTTCTTCTTCAGTTTAGGCCAATTTGTATTCTGCTACATATTTTTGGTAAAAAAAATCCCTATTAGCAAATGTTGATTGGTTTGTGCAAAAGTTATCACTTCTACAAACTGTGGGATAGATTTTGGGACTTTTTTTTTTTTTAACTAGTAATGGCGGTGATCGGTGATTTTTAGCAGGACTACGACATTGTGTTGGACAAATTGAACACTAAGTGACACTTTTATTTTTCATACATCATGGGACACAGGGTCAGGCTAGTATTCGTTACCTACTGGGTTATACGCCATCATTAGGTGAATGGACACTGGTAGACCAAAGGTCTTCAGACAGGAAGTGATACCCTATATACCCCCTCTCATACAGGAAGTACTTTAGTTTTTTACCAGTGTCTGGTGGATGGCACGTTTGTTTGAGCTCTCTGAGCTCCAGGTCTCTAGTCCCACAAACAGTTCCAAAAATGAATCGAGATTGATCGATCAGATCCATTTGACACAGGCTTTTATGCTTAGATAAATGGTACCAAGCCTCACAAAGAAGACTCAGGATCCTGCGAGGTGTTGCCTGTAACGTGGCCTCCGGGCACTGGACCCTGCGGAGTGGAAATCTTGGACAATACAGTGCTAAGGCATTTCCTGCAGGATGCTGTACAGGTCCAAGGGAGTGGACCCTAAACATGAAAGGGTACCTAGTTCTTCAAGGTTCAAGTGACAGGAACCCGCTGTGAAGGGTGAAGATGGGCCCTTAGCTTCTAAGTGGCCCTGCGCCTGGACGGGTAAGTGAAACCCCTTTATTTTATTATTGTGGGTTGTCCCAGTGATTGTAACAATCAGTCAAGCTATCTAAAGGCTAGATACCTGTGTGTGGTGACCATACGGGGGAGTTCTGAGCTAGCTGTGGGTGTTTGCAAAGTGTACCTTTTTTGCTTGTGTCTGGCTGTTTTTTACCTGTATGATGACGCACGACGGTGCACCATTTCACCTTGGTTCGCCATGGCGCACATGCGTTTGCAAGAGTGCTGCTGGGCTCAGCAGTTGGTTTATTTGGCAGCCATGGTGCATGCGGCTTTGTCGCACATGTGCCCTAGTCTTTATCTGGGCGCATGAAGATTTGCGTTGCACGCGAATACAGTCATGCCTGCTCCCCGGGACAGCGCACATGCGTGGGCACACACTCATAGAATGTTGTGGCGCACACCCAGCTTATTTAAGTTGTGCAGGCCAAGCATATGGTGCTTCCAGAAGGCAGCTGTGGGACACAGAACAGGCTCTGAACAGAAACTTGCAGTGGTTCATTTTTCCTTACCCAGGTCACGTGAGTCACCAGGTGTTGCTTGATAGGCTAAAGGTGCTTAGCAAGATTGTTGCATAGGGGCTTGGTGAGCCCTATTAAAGGGTCTTCCTTCTGAGGTGTTTTAACTACACCCAAGTACTCTTTGTTTGCGTTATTGAATGTCTTCCAAAAAGAGGAGTGGGACTAACACTACCAGTAGTTCCTGATGAACCTAGTCGTATCCCTAGTGGTGTATCCCCTGAAAGACCAGAGGCTCCTGTCCAATCTGAGCCGCTGCGCCTATTTGGTATTGTGCCTACAGTCAACGCTGCTGCTTCACCCTTTATCACTAAGGAGGAACTGTCCTCAGCCTTAGCCGGGTTAAAGCACAGGATTGCCGGCATGATTGCCACAACCCCGCAGGGTGGCAGTAAACCTGACAGATCCCCCTCCCCAGAGTCTCCTAGTCTTGAGCAGGAATAGGTTGAGGATGGGGAAGAGCTGAAAGCTCCGATTTGGTGGAGTGCCCGGCAGATGAGTCTGCTTCCAAGCAATCTGGACAAGAAGATATCCAGTCGATGTCTGCCTCTCAGTCGCAGAGGCTTTTGATCCTGACTCTGACCGAAATGGTTCGTTATGCCTTTAAGTTGCCTCTTGCAGAGGTGACTCAGCCCCCCCCCTCCTCTTTGGGATCTCTGAGACCTTTTCAGGTCGCACAGACTTTCCCGCTACACCTCCTGTTGGAACAGGCGGTGTATGCTGATTGGGAACATCCTGACAGGACTTTGCCTCCTAAAAGGTTTTCCCTTTTATATCCCATGGATGAAAAGTTTGTTAAAAAATTGAGCATGCCAGCCGTGGATGCAGCAGTCTCTTCCTTAAACAAAAAGTTAACTTGTCCGGTAGATAATGCACAGGGCTTGAAAGACCCTGTTGACAAGAAATTGGAGTTATTATTAAAGGATTCCTTAATTTGACCAGTTCAGATATTCAGCCAGCTGTTGCAGTAATTGGTATTTGCCAGTCCGTAAAGGATCAGGACAAACAGCCATATAGGCCTACGCAGGAGGATGATCTGCCTGAAAGTAAGACAGATATTCCTCGAACACTGTGTTTTGCTGTTGATGCTTTAAAGGATTCAATACAGCAGGTTCCTCGTCTGGCTCTCTTGTCTGTACATATGCGCAGACTTTTATGGCTTAAGAATTGGTCAGCCGAGCTTCCTTGTAAAAAGTTATTGGCGGGTTTCCCGTTTCATGGGGAACGTTTATTCGGTGATTACTTGGACAAATATATCCAAAAGATTTTCGGAGGGAAGAGTTCTCTACTTCCTGTAAAGAAAAGCATCAAATGTCCCTCGTTTAAAAACCCAGGGAATGATTCCTCAAATGTCTCAGCGTCAGGGCGGTTCCACCAGCAACGGGGCGCTAGGGCCAGGGGCAAGGCCAGGGCCAGTAAAGGCCCTGGGTCCAAAATTCTTCTAAACCCAGCACCAAGCCCTCCTTTTGAGGGTACGCCGCCACTCCATCGGGTGGCGGGAAGGCTGCTGCACTTTGCGGACATTTGGAAAACAACAATTCAGGACGAGTGGGTCACTTCAATTATATCTCACGGTTACAAGCTGGAGTTGCAGGGGGTTTCCCCTCAGAGGTTTCTAAGATCGAGCGTTCCCTTGGCTCCTCCAAAAAGAAACTTATTGTTTCAGGCACTACATCATCTAGTGCATCAAGGATTGATTGTAGAGGTTCCTGTATTCGAAAGAGGCACAGGGTTTTACTCAAACCTGTTTACAGTTCAGAAACCAAACAGGGACACAAGGCCCATTTTGGACCTAAGGTCCCTGAACAAGTATCTATTGATACAGTCCTTTCGGATGGAGTCTGTCCGCCCAGTAGTAACCTCACTCCAGAGGAGATGTTTTAGCCTCCATCGATATAAAGGACGCCTACTTACACCTACCTATCTTTCAGCCTCATCAGAGGTTCCTACGTTTTGCAGTAGAGGAACGTCACTTTCAGTTTGTGGCTCTACCCTTTAGGCTTGCTACAGCATCCTGGGTGTTCACAAAGGTCCTAGCACCAGTACTGGGTCTTTTAAGGGCCCAAGGGATCCTGGTGCTCGGGTATCTGGACGACCTCCTGCTCAGAGATCACTCAGTACAGGCTCTAGAACAGAGCATAATATACACAGTGAGATATTTGAAAAGCTTAGGCTGGATCATAAATATCAAAAAGTCAGCCTTAAGACCACCTCAAAGTCTAAGATATTTAGGTCTGATTCTAAACACGGTCCAAGCAAGAGTATTCTTGCCACCCATGAGGATCTGTGCCCTGAAGGATCAGGTGCGTCAGATAAGGGGAACCAGACAACCCTCCATTCAGCTCTGTATGAGTCTTCTAGGGAGGATGGTATCCTCCGAGGCAGTGCCCTATGCCCAGTTCCATTTCAGGCCTTTACAACAAGACACCTCGTCGGCTTGGAACAGAGGAAGAAAAGCCCTGGATTATCCAATGTGCTTTTCTCCTCAGGCATGCTTAAAGTGGGGTTCCACCCAAAAAAACAAAACTACCTCAAAAATTCCAAAAAAAAACATTTGGATATTTTTTTTTTTCACTTACCTCTAAATGCCTGTTGCTAGGTGGTCTCTTGTAGTCTGCCCCTTCCTTTGCCTGGGCTGGTGACATCACTTCCCCCTCGGCACAGGAAGGGCTCCGCTCCCTCCCTCCTGTCAATCATCTGGGACCCATTACAGGTCCCAGGTGATTGAGCGGCCAATCACGGCGCGCGGCGCCGCTCGCGCATGCGCAGTGGGTGTTAGGCTGTGAAGCCACAGCCCGGCGCCCACAGTTGAAATGCCGACGAGCGGAGGGGGGGACGAGCGGGGCTTCAATCCCCCGCAGCGCTGGACCCAGGGACAGGTAAGTGTCCAATTAAAAGTCAGCAGCTGCAGTATTTGTAGCTTCTGACTTTTAATTTTTTTTTTTGACGGCCCCCCTGGGTGGAACTCCTCTTTAAGCCTAAACTGGTGGTTGCAGGAGCAGAACCTGCGAAAGGGAAAATCCTTTCTCCCGGTAACTTGGAGAGTACTGACTACAGATGCCAGTCTCTCAGGCTGGGGAGCGACCCTAGATGGGCTCACAGCTCAGGGGAAATGGATAGGGACAGAGCAGACCCTGCCCTTCAGCATCCAAGAATTATGGGCAGTATATCTGGCCTTACGGTCCTGGACGGTGGTCCCTTCACCCAGAGGTGTTCCTGGAAATTTGCCAACGTTTGGGATGGTCCGAGGTCGACCTACTGGCATCCAGGTTCAACAACAAGCTACAGCAGTTTGTGTCTCGAACAAGAGATCCTCTGGCAATTGGAGCAGATGCTCTGATAGTTCCATGGAGCCAGTACTCCCTGGTTTATACTTTCCCTCCGATCTCTCTCCTTCCACATTTGTTGCGCAGGATTCAGAGAGAGGAGGTTCGTCATTCTGGTGGCACCAGCCTGGCCCAGAAGGCCCTGGTTCCCCGAGATTGTGAGACTGACGATAGATGGGCCATGGACGCTTCCACGTCGTCCCGATCTACTGTCTCAAGGTTCTATATTCCACCCCAATTTAGAGTCTCTAATTTTGAGGGCATAGCTATTGAAGCCAGGGTGTTAAAGGACCATGGCATCTCAATACCAGTGGTGTCTACTCTAGTGAATGCTAGAAAAGCTGTCACTAGGAAGATTTATCATAAGGTCTGGAAGACTTATATTGCTTGGTGTGAAGTCGGAAATATGTGATTGGGAGAATTCTCTTTTCTACAGTCAGCTGTGGAAATTAAATTGGCTTTGAGTACAATCAGAGGTCAGGTTTCGGCCCTATCAGTATTCTTCCAAAGGCCTTTAGGCTCCCATTAACTGATCCATACCTTTATGCAAGGGGCAGCTCACTTGCTTCCCCCCATTAGGTCACCTATGTGTCCTTGGGACTTGAACTTGGTGCTGTCTGTATTACAGAAACCATTTGAACCTATTAAGGAAATTCCATTAGACTTGCTGTCACGCAAGCTAGCCTTCCTGATGGCTTTCACCTCAGCTAGAAGGTTGTCGGCGTTTGCGGCCCTTTCATGCAGGGAACCATACTTGATCCTTCACCATGACAGAGTAGTGTTATGACCTGTTCCATCCTTTTGCCAAAGGTGGTGTCGGGCTTTCATTTAGATCAGGATATTATTTTGACTTCTTTTTTCTCTCAGCCTCATTCGGCGGAAGAGAGACGACTGCATTCTTTGGACGTTGTCCGGGCAGTCAAGGTTTATCTGTCTAGATCTGCAGAGATCCAAGGATCAGACCTCCCCTTTTTTTTTTTTTTTTTTTTTTTTAACCAAAAGGACCCAAGAAGGGGCAGGCAGATTCCAAAGCTTCCATTGCCAATTGTGTCAGTCAATTGGTCATTCAGGCCTACGGTCTAAAACATAAAGCTCCTCCCTTTAGGGTGAGAACTCATTCTACCAGGGGTGTAGAAACCTCCTGGGCTTTTCGCCATCAGGTATCTGTGGCTCAGATTTGTAAGGCTGCTACCTGGTCTTCAGCGCATACGTTCACAAAATCTTCTCAAGTGGTTGTTTGAGCAGCCGAGGATTGGGCTTTCGGCTGCAGTGTACTGCGGGCTGCCGTATAAGTTCTGATGGCTATTGTTTGGCAGGATGTCTCTCTCCCCTCAAGGCTATTGCTCTGGGACCTCCCAGCAGGTAATGAATATTAGCCTGACTCTTTGTCCCATGATGTATGAAAAAGAAAATGGGATTTTTACATCATACTTACTTACCTGTAAAATCCATTTATTTGAGTACATCATTTGACACAGAGATCCCTCCCCTCTTTTTTGAGGATTTAGTGCTTGCTACAAAACGAAAGTTTTTCCTGTATGGGTTATATAGGGAATCACTTCCTGTCTGAAGACCTTTGGTCTACCAGTGTCCATTCACCTAATGATGGGGTATAACCATCATTAGCCTGATTCTGTGTCCCGTGATGTACTCAAAAGGGTTTCACAGGTAAGTATGACGTAAAAATCCTATTTTTGGTGACCAGTGACACCAATACAGTGATCAGTGCTAAAAAACAAAATGCACTGATCACTGTATAAATAACACTGGCAGGGAAGGGGTTAACATCAGGGGAAATCAAAGGGTTTAATGTGTTCCCTGGGTGTGTTCACTAACTGTGTGGGGGATGCTGACACTGGACAAAGAGAGAGACCTCTGTTCCTGATTACTAGGAATCATAGATCTCTCTCTTTGTCTGTGACAGAAGGATGGTCTGCCTTGTTTATATAGGTAGACCAGCGTTCTGTTATTACCGAGAATGATCGCGGGTGACTGGTGACCATTGTGGCTGCCGGCCCCGCTGCTTGGCTCCCGCTGTGTTCAATCACCAGACAAGGGAGCGCGGACAACGAACAGGTACATTGTTTCACGCAGCCAGGCTGCCCTGCCGCAGTATATGTGTGGTGGGCGGTTCGGAACTGCTTTCTTTTTTGAGCAGTGTATAAGGTGGATGACCAGGTTCTATATCACGCCACACTTTACCCCCACTTCCGCTTAATATCTAATCAAAGGGGTTGTAAAGTTAGAAGGTTTTTTTATCTTAATGCATTCAATGCATTAAGATAAAAAGCCTTCTGTGTGTAGCAGCCCCCCTCATACTTACCTGGGCCCCATTTATGTCTAGCAATGTCCATGAGTGTCTCGGCCGTCCGGGACTTTCCCTCATCAGCTCCATTAGCTCCTGCTGCTGTCAAGTCAGTTAGCCAATCAGGAGAGAGAGGGGTGGGCCGCAACGCAACTCAGTGTCTGAATGGACACATGGAGCTGCAGCTCGGCTCGGGTGCCCCCCCAGCAAGCTGCTTGCTAAGGGGACACTCAACAGGAGAAAGGTGCCAGGAGCAATGAAGAGGCACCCGACGAGGAGGATCTGGGCTGCTCTGTGCAAATCCACTACACAGGGCAGGTAAGTAAAATATGTTTTTTATTTTTATAGAAAAGAAAGAGACTTTACAATCACTTTAATGACTAGTAATGAATCGGGTTTAGATGCTGCCAACTTGATAGAAGAGCAGGGGGACTTATGTGCTCATAAAAACATAAAGAAAGTAGCGCAAAAGGATCCTGATAGTGTAGCATAGTGCATTATTTATTAGATTCAAAAGCAATATAAGGAATCTATAAAAATCACACTCACAAATGGGGTTGAGAGGGTTGCAAAAAGTAGGCTCACAATGAAGCAGTCCTGTGTACTCCCCCGCCGACTAGGGAGTGATTCAGCATCTTACGGTGTCGGCTGAAGAATCCGTGCCTGCGATGGGAGCAGCCCGCCACTAGACCTGGCAAGGATCATATGTAAAGTTGTCCGCACTCCTCCACCCCTCAGTAGCAAATGGGACACGGTTCAAGAAGAACCTGCCTTTCTTAGCCTGATATCCTGAGCTACCGCTGAGACCATTATATAGGATCATTATAGAGGATTACCTCCTAAAGCTCCAAGTTATAAATGATTACCAGGATATGGTAATAAAATAGCAGGTGGGAATAATAAATTCAGAATGAATCCCCTTGGGCAAAAACTGTATTGGGGCAGTCCACATGGGAGGGAATGTAATAAGAAATAAAGTAAGGAAATTGTATACAAATTCATGGTAATGTTTGACTGGGAAGTACCACACACAAAAATAATAATTTCTGTTACAATCACTGTCATAAAGAGCTAATGATACACGGAGTTCATGCATAAATGAGACACAATTACCTTAGAGGAGTTCAGCCCCCCACGAAAAAAGGAAAAGTCAGTAGCTACAAATACTGTAGCTGCTGACTTTAAATATTAGGACACTTACCTGTCCAAGGTTCCCGTGATACCGGCACCCAAAGACAATTTTCAGATAGGCTCTTGGGTGCTGCCGCCGCCATTCAAAGTAAGGGAAACTGGCAGTGAAGCCTTTCGGCTCAGCCGGTTCCCTAGTACTGTGCGAAGTGCACTGTGCTTTCTAACTGGCCTGGGGGCAGAAGAAAGAGCAGGGGGGCTGAACTTCTGAGCGACAACACCGCAGCGCAGTCTCCTGGAACTGGGGAAGGGTACCTGTCAAAAACAGGTACCCTCCCCCCTGAAAGGTGCCAAATGTGGCACCAAAGGGGGGGAGGAAGCATATAAGCCGATGTTCCACAAAAAAATAAAAAAGAGAGAGAGAGAGATATATATGCATCAATGATAGTGTGCTTTGATTTTTGGTAAAACATCACCTACTTGGCCAAGTGCCAATCACCTATGCTATCATCACAATTTTAATTTTATTTGTCAGCTGCCTTAAAGAGGTGTTTATTACTCATAAACGTATCTTACCTGTTCATCCTCCTTTCCTTTAAAGCATACACTACAACAACATCATATAAAAAAGATTTATGAAAAAGATATTCGAAAAATACAGTAGCTAGCCACAAGTACAATTTGAAAAGTCCAAAAATGCCAAAGTTTAAAAATGTATTCAAATATTACTATCTATATATTGTAAGGGGGCGGGCTCTATTGGTATGAGCAACGGTAATCTATACACAAGGCTTTAGAAGGAACAATCCAGGCAGGTTTGCATTGTGTTTTTTTTTTTAGCAATACTGCAAACAAACAATTCTCAATACAGGGTGGCTTTGAACATTTGTTCATAGCATAAACATAGAAAACATCTGCTTTTGTAAGCCACTGACTGACAGGTTAGATCTTTACTAATAGGGTGCCCAGTAATGGGTTCCCCATCGCAAAAAAGCATGGCTTCCACAGCAGAGAGAGAGCCTCGAGCATCAGTCAGCTCACATATTTAAAGGCCTGTGGAAAGCTGAGACTATTAATGACCTCTTGCTACCAGGTAAGGCCTCATTCACATGTGTCAAACCTGATATTTCTTAATGCAGGTAATGATTTTTTGATGGTTTCATTCAAACTCCGCAATCAGTTTAGCTTTGTTTAGAGAAAATAGAATTATGTGCGTTCAGAATCTAATTAAAAACTCTAAACATGGCTAAACTTGTTATAAATAAGGAACATCTAAACGCAAGAAAAGTGATTTAGGAAGCATAAGGGTTTGTACAAACTGATATGCTTTTTGTGCACTTTTTTGTTCCCATTGACTTACAATAGAAGGTGTCTTTTTTGGTGCACTTTTGAAAAACTGCACCAAAGATACTAATGCAGGACTTTTTATAGCGCAGTCAGAATACGTTGAGCAGGGGCTGCAGCCAATTGAGAGAATTTATCAAACATGCCCCTTCTATAGAAGTTGTTCAGGGATGGCAACACTGTTTCAGGGTCAACAGATTCCTGAATGGCTGAGATTGGGGTGCGCTTTATGATGTGCATTTTTCAGTGATACCATGACTTTGGAATTCCTAGACCACCATCTTTATGACTGGAGGAAAGCAGGAGATGGAGAACCTGTGCTGCTGCACCACTTGCTTCTGCCGGCATCCTTTCCTATTTGAGCAATGCCTTGGGTGTCAGTTCAGCTTGCCTGCTGCTGCTGTCTCAGAAAGAGATGGGCCTCACAGCAATGTCACGGTAATGACATAGCAATGCCCAACAGGTGACCAATGTGTTCCATTCAAACATGCTTAAAGAGACTCCTAGAGGAGGAAACCGAGCAGAGGGGGAATTGAGCTTGCAGGCATGAAAACGGCATTAACATTACTTTCACTAAGCAACATTCCATAACTGTACAGTAACAGTTTTCATAAAGGAAAAGCTCATCCTCACTGTCTCAGCTGCTGATGGTCAATGTGAGTGCTGCTGCTTATTTTCTAGTTCATTTGCATGTAATTCTGTTCTGCTTTTTTTTTTGCCCCCTAAGGCACCAAGTATGTGTCAGGCCCACTCACACAGATCTATCCACAACTGTCTGTTCCTCCAAGGTCACTGAAACAAGGACATACAATATGGGGCTTTCGGGACGTACAGTCAGGGGAGGCAGGTGAGGCCCCAAATTTGAGGGGTAGGTAGTTGACCAGAAAGATGTTGACCAGCAATGAAGCCTCACCAAGGGGCGCCATTTTTGTTGAGGCTTCATTGCTGGTCAATATCTTTATTGAGGCTTTGACGCGCACGCCTGGCGCCATGTTGGATTCCCTTCTGTTCCAAGCACAGCTAGATTGGGTAATCCTTTTTTGGTCAAGATTATGAACAACGCTTTAGGCACATTTTTAAGCTGCTTCTTTCCTGCCATGAGCAAAGGCATTCAGGTTTGTAAAACAAATGTTCTGTGTGCAAGAGGCCTTAAGGGTAGGTTGAGCTTTCTTTAAACAATAACGACCCTGATCCCCTATGTCAGCCCGTATAAGCTAAACAACACTACCCATCCCATGTGCTTATTTATGTCTTCATCACAGCCATGGCCTGCTTCAGTGTGTATTACATCCTCCGGACAAAATTTCCTTCAGTTTTGTCCAGACCTGAGCACTAAGGCTGGATTCACACCTATGCAGTTTTAGTGCTTTTTGCATTTTGCAGATTTGCACTACAGAACGTGTTCCATAGGAAACCATGGTAAATGGACTGTAGTGCAAATCTGCAAAATGCAGAAAGCACTAAACTTGCATAGGTGTGAATCAGGCCTAAATCCCTATAGACTTAACGGGGTTGTTATCAGACTTGTACCGTGGCCTGAGGATATCTAATCTCAATAAATGGCTCCATTCAAGTCAGTGGGGGCTCAGTAGACTGGGGACTAGTCGCCTGCATCAATAGTCAAATTGCTGCAGAATCTCACTCTCCAGTGAGGGAATGACACCTCAGTGCTTTGGCCAACAAGGAAGCCGTGTTATAGGCGCAGATAAGTAGTCTTTTTAGTGATCCTGTCGATGGCAAGTTGCTTTTTAACGGTTCTGAGATCATTTAGTAATAATGCACCACACATTTCCTGTTCTACACTGCCTCTTTCTGTATGCTGAGCTATACAATTCCTTTTCCATACCACCTTTTTCTGTACATTGTCTATTCTAGGCCATCTCATTCAGTACGCTGTGCTTGTCTATCCCTATTTCATGCTGCCACGTTCTGCACATCCTGCTGTATGTTTTATATTCCATATTGTTCTATTCTGTATGCTATACTGCATACCCTGCATTTCATAGTATTATTTGTAATTGGTGCTTTCAACTTGCTTTGCTATGTTTGCTCTTGGGTAAGCCCTGCATGTAGGTTGAGCCCCTGTGAAAAAATAGCTTCTTGGTTGCATTTGACCAGAGGATAAAAGTTCTCAATCAACCCCTGGTTTTAGAAAGTATACAGTTTAAAGGCCAGTGGATGTTTTGCTTTGCATCTATTAAGGTTCTTGCAGTAAACCCAAGGAAGATTAAAGCTCTGTAGTATATTAATGTGCTTTTACTAAACAAAAATGATGCATATACAAGCTATTACAATTTTAGGAAAACAATTCACAACTGAAAGATATTACAAAATATGCCTCCAATATACAAGCTATATATCCTTTCCAAATAAGCATGTACATACAGTGCATGTGATAGGCATACACTAAACAGTTGGGTCTTTTTTATGATGAAGTCATCTTGCAGGATTCAAGATCTCTTTCTTGCTTCTCTGACGTCCTGCCAGCAACTGTCCTTTTGTTCATGAGCACATGGCTTGTTCAAGTCCTTTCCCCTCCCTCCACTTCCAGTAAATTATTTCCTGTCCTGAGCTTCACAAACCAGTCCAACTGGGTTGTTAGCATATGAATAGGGGAGGCCTAGCTTCTAAAAACAACACATGTAACTAAAATGTTGCTCCATATTTATGCTATAAAAATTACTAAAAATAGTCATAGCAACACATTCCACCTCTTGATTTTTATAGCACAATGTAGGAAAAGCATTTGTCCAGGAATGCTCAGATAAAAATCCACTCCAATTCAGCCACCATCATAAAATCATCTGCATCTTCCTCTTGCTCTCATCTCTTGTAGTCTGCCTCATCCCATCTGGCCTGGTCATTTGCTGTGCCTGTTCCACCTTTGGATGTTAATTACCTTAAAAGAGTAAAAGACAAAGCAGACTATATGTTCCTTCCAACTGTGCCAAAAATCATAGCTCGCTGCTTACAGTGCCCTCTAGTGCTGCAAATCCGTGCGCACCAGTGACATCTATCAGTGCCCATCAGTACTATTAATCAGTGCCACCTCTGTGCCACCTATCAGTGCCCATCAGTGTGGCATCAGTGAAGGAGAAAAATGACCGGTTTGCAAAATTTTTTAACAAAATATAAAAAACGTTTTCTTTTTTTTCTCAAGAATTTCAGTTTTTTTTTGTCTGTTTAGCAAAAAATTAAATAGCACAAAACAAAAGCTCTATTTGTGTGAAAAAAAATTATAAAAATTTAATTTGGGTACAGTGTTGCATGACCACGCAATTGTCATTCAAACTGTGAGAGTGCTGAAAGCTGGAAATTGGCCTGGTCAGGAAAGGAGGTATAAGTGCCCAGTAAGCAAGTGGTCAAGTAAAGCTGGTGTAGGAATCCAAACTTTTAAGTAAATCAGTCCACTGATCACTATCTCACAAATCATCTTTATTTGCGTTGATCTGATTTCCAGGTTCTCGCTTATGGGAAGTAACAGTGGTATATGTCCTACTTCTGCTTACAGGCTTTGGACCTTTTTCTTTTGTTAGGGCATCATTGGACTTGTTAATGAGGGTTGCACACTGCTCATTCAAAGCTTTAGCTTTGCCTACAGTGGGCTGAACATACTTCAAAGCCACTGCAGGTTTGACTTTGAGTGCCCTACTTTCTAAGTCTCTTGCCTTGCTTGCAGTGGCTTGCAAACACTTGGTAGCCACTGCAAGCTGCTCTTTAACCACTTGACCACCAGAAGGTTTTACCCCCTTCATGACCAGAGCATTTTTACTATTCAGCACTATGCTACTTTAAATGGTAATTACGCGGTCATGCAACACTGTACGCACATTGAATTTTTTTTTTTTTTTTTTTACACAAATAGAGCTTTCTTTTGGTGGTATTTAATCACCACTGAGTTTTTTTTTTTTTTGCGATATAAATGAAAAAAGACTGAAAATTTTGCAAAAAAATATATATTTTCCACTTTCTGTATCCAATAAATCTAATTTCTTCATAAATTTAGGCCAAAATATATTCTGCTACATGTCTTTGGTAAAAAATAAACAATAAGTGTATATGAATTGTTTTGGGTTAAAGTTATAGCGTCTACAAACTATGGTATACATTATATACTGGAATTTAAGCAGCTTTTACTTTGACTGCTTTGCACACTTCTTTTCAAATTTCTCGAGGAGCTAAAATGCCAGGGCAGTACAAACACACCCCCAAGGTATTTGTTGAAAGGCATACTGAGTCCATGGGAGTTTTTGAAAAAATACAAAAAAAAAAAAAAAAGGTTTTTATTTTTCACAAATTTGTCACTTTAATAAGATATTTCGCACAAATGCAATGGTTATATGTGGAATCACACCCCAAAACACATTCTGCTACTTCTTCCGAGTATGGGGATACCACATGTGAGACTTTTTGGTAGTCTAACCGTGTACAGGGGCCCAAAATTCAATGACCACCTTTAGGCTTTCAAAGGGAGTAATTTCCTCAGCTTTCTCACTACCTATCACAGTTTTGGAGGCCCTGAAATGCCAGGATAACACAAACACCCCCCAGGTGATAAGTGCTGCAGCTGATTGACTTTCCTGCAAAGCAAAAAACAACGATTAACAATAACGCAAAGTAATAAAAAAAAAAATTTAAGGCGATAAAACAGCAACTTTTATTTTTACTTTTTTAACTGTTTTTATTTTTTTACTTTTTTTATAACTGTTTTTGTAACTTATGAGGACCATAAACTTTCCAGACTTTGATTTTAGGGTCTTTCAAAAAGCGATAGACAGTTTCCTGACTATCTAACATCTTTTAAGGCACTTGTATGTGAATTGTGTGCACTAGACTGTGCCGTGCTGTACCCTAGACTAACACTCCACTAATGTGTGGTAGCGACAGAAGCAGTCTCTGATGCAGAGACGAGGTTGGCCGGGACAGGAGGGACAGAAAAAGAACGTGTGTCTCACCTTATTTCTTGTCCACTACAGACACAACATCTTTGGGGAGACCTTTGCGTTGGATTACAAGAGAGGATATCTAGAAAATGCCTCTCATGCAGCTGGCTCACTACACCTGGATTCGGGATTTGGGCCACTGCCCTTTATGGATGCAAAAAGGGCCGTGATGATCGTTTCTTGAAATTTTAGGAAGGATCCAGTTCTTCCAGTTGCTTTGTATAATACAAAAACATTATATATAGCCAATTGAAATAAATAAATTTACACTTTTTTGTACCAATGTCTAACTCTGCAGGAAGCTAAATATGGCTTCATCATTTGGTTGTTGAAGTTTACGCCTCACATATAAAGATTATAGTCATGGACACAGAGAGGCTTTTCAATGACACCAGATGCTGTGTTAATTTGGACTGTTGCATCTGTGTTAATGGAAGACAGGAAAAAAAACATCCAGTTTGTCATTCCACTTCACTGCAAGTAATTCATTCTGCAAGCAGGCTTTCTCCCCCTTTCCAAGTCAGCTGTTAATGAGTAGTTAGGGGAAGCCCCAGTGATTAGGCTGCATGGTGCCAATCCAATTCCAAGACTGAATAAGTGTCTAAAAAGTGTCACGCTTGCATAATAGTTGTCCACATACAAATGGTATCCCTTCCAGAACAAGCGTGACACCAAGTCCCATACTATCTTGACACTGCTCCCCATGTAGTCCGGGCATAAACTCTAAATCTGCATCTTTAGACTGTTGCCCTCTCGCAAAGCGTATACAGTTTAATCCCATATCTGGCACGCTTGCTAGGGAGATACTGCTTGATTGCAAGGCGGCCAGTGAAATGTATGAGAGACTTGTCTACAAAGATGTTTTGTTGGGGTGTATACACAACTGCAAATTTCTCAGTGAGGTAGTTTGAGGGGCCAAATTTTGTAGAGCCAATCATATTCAGGGTCACACCGAGGACGACAGTGTATTATCACTAAAATGCATGAAAAGCATTATTGTCATATTGTTTCCTGGCCATTGCAGCAGAGAACATGGGCATGTGATGAATCAGGTCTGTGGACCAATATGACTGCAAATTCATTCTTTTTTGTAATGCCCATGTTAAGGGTTAGGCCCAAAAAAGTTTTAAATTCGGAAATCGTGATACGTTTCCACATGGCTGGTCTGGATGTATTGTTGTGCATAAAGATTGCTCTGGTCCACAATCAAATGATACAGATGCAAAACAGTTCAAAAGATCAAGGTGAGTTGTAAATTTGATGTTTCCACCTGAATTTCCTGGTTGGGCTATGAATAGGGGGAGAACTGGTGCTGTTGAATCTGGGGGCTGCCAATCAGGATTTGCAAGCACCTCTGGAAGGACACAATGGGCTCTTTGGGCCTGTCTTCTAATTCTTTGTGACTGTGCGACACAATGAGTGCTAGCCTCCTCACCAGCTTGTACTGCACTGCTGGGACTGCCCAGGTCACCATGAGATACTGCAGTGCTGGTGTGTAAAAAGCTAGGATGTACTAGGCAACTGGTGCTTGCCAGTCCCACGATTTAAAAAAAAAAAAAAATAATCAGATTGTTGGTAGTAATCTACAAAATATTTAGTGGCAGTACAGTTGTAAGTGGTTTATGTACATTTTTTTTGTAACAAATGCTTTTTCAGGGCAAGATGTACACAGAGCCTTGGATAATCCTATGGTGGACACAAGCATGCTGGAGGAGTACATCAGTAATGATTTTGCTTTTGGAGTACTGTAAGTAATACACTTCTTTATTCTTTTTAATCTGGATTCAAAGTTTCAGCTTGGAGTGATCCATCCCAGATAGGAAACATTTAAATACTGAATGGCCTTGAAAGTTGGAGTTCTCAACACTGTTTTGTGGAGACAATGGACACTTGCAATTATTTTTCATTATGGCTATTCCGAGGCTGGCAGATACCATGGGAACACTCTACCTTATCTAATTACTAGGTAGCTGTATGCCCAAATACTATTTTTGATGGCAGATTCCCTATAAAGAATATCTAAACCCAAAACCAAAAATGCAATATATTGCAGCTCACAAGTCCTTAGATGTTGTGACTGCACTAGTAGGCTTTATTTTTTTATGGTTTTCCTTTCGTTTTCACCCAGTCAATCCTGCAAATAACACACTTTCTGTTCCTTTGTGTCTACACTCATTTTTCTGTTATTTATAAAAGGAGGTATGGTTGTCCCACAGGCTGGACTTCAAACATGTCTGTCTATGTCCATCTCCATTACATGGTGAGTTTGTGACCAGTAGTCAGTGGCGGCTTGTGCTCAACATTTTTGGGGGGGCGCAAACAAACCGAAAAATACTGAAAAAAAAACCCCATCAAATTCTGCCACTTGTGCCCCTTTATATGTAGCCACTTGTGCCCATCAAATGCCACCAGTTGTGCCCATCAAATGCCGCCACTTGTGCTTATCTTATGCCGCCACTGTGATGCCTGCCCGCTGGGTCAGGCATCGGGTGACAGCGGCGAGCTTTGGGATGGCTCCTGTGTCCTCCATGCTTCCCCATCCTCTGTTGTTCTGTTTTGCTAGGCGTCCAATCGGAGCACCTCTGCCTTCAGCCAATCGAGTAACTGTGCTACCTGATTGCCGGAGAGGAGGTTCAGTGTTAGAAAAGAAAATATTAATTTGCTTTACAACACATCTGGGTGGACTGCGAGCGCAATGCTCTGCGCCTATGGCTCTAATCAGGTGCTTAAAAAAAACACACCCCCGCCACTGGAATTCAGGTGCCCGGTGCACCCAGGCTGCCACTCGCCCAATTAATAAAATTAAAAATACTAACAACAGCTTACAAAGCCATCCACAACTTTGCCCCCAGCTGCAGCACTAACCTTGTCTCAAAATACCAACTACACCGTTGTCTTTGGTCCTCACAACACCTCCTACTCTCTAGCTCCCACTTCACCTCCTCCCATGCATGCCACCAGCACTTCTCCAGAGTCTCTGCCATCCTCTGGAACTCCTCACCCCAATCTGTCCAAATATAGTTACATAGTAGGTGAGGTTGAAAAAAGACACACGTCCATCAAGTCCAACCTATGTGTGTGATTATGTGTCAGTATTACATTACATATCCCTGTATGTTGCGGTCATTCAGGTGATTATCTAATAGTTTCTTGAAGCTATCAATGCTCCCCACTGAGACCACCACCTGTGGAAGGGAATTCCACATCCTTGCCACTCTTACAGTAAAGAACCCTCTACGTAGTTTAAGGTTAAACCTCTTTTCTTCTAATTGTAATGAGTGGCCCCGAGTCTTATTAAACTCTCTTCTGCGAAAAAGTTTTATCCCTATTGTGGGGTCACCAGTACAGTATTTGTAAATTGAAATCATATCCCCTCTCAAGCGTCTCTTCTCCAGAGAGAATAAGTTCAGTGCTCGCAACCTTTCCTCATAACTAAGATCCTCCAGACCCTTTATTAGCTTTGTTGCCCTTCTTTGTACTCGCTCCATTTCCAGTACATCCTTCCTGAGGACTGGTGCCCAGAACTGGACAGCATACTCCAGGTGCGGCCGGACCAGAGTCTTGTAGAGCGGGAGAATTATCGTTTTATCTCTGGAGTTGATCCCCCTTTTAATGCATGCCAATATTCTGTTTGCTTTATTAGCAGCAGCTTGGCATTGCATGCCATTGCTGAGCCTATCATCTACTAGGACCCCCAGGTCCTTTTCCATCCTAGATTCCCCCAGAGGTTCTCCCCCAGTGTATAGATTGCATTCATATTTTTCCACCCAAATGCATTATTTTACATTTTTCTACATTGAACCTCATTTGCAATGTAGTCGCCCACCCCATTAATTTGTTCAGGTCTTTTTGCAAGGTTTCCACATCCTGCGGAGAAGTTATTGCCCTGCTTAGCTTAGTATCGTCTGCAAATACAAAGATTGAACTGTTTATCCCATCCTCCAGGTCGTTTATAAACAAATTAAATAGGATTGGTCCCAGCACAGAACCCTGGGGAACCCCACTACCCACCCCTGACCATTCTGAGTATTCCCCATTTATCACCACCCTCTGAACACGCCCTTGTAGTCAGTTTTCAATCCATGTACTCACCCTATGGTCCATGCCAACGGACCTTATTTTGTACAGTAAACGTTTATGGGGAACTGTGTGAAATGCTTTTGCAAAATCCAGATACACCACGTCTACGGGCTTTCCTTTATCTAGCTGGCAACTCACCTCCTCATAGAAGGTTAATAGATTGGTTTGGCAAGAACGATTCTTCATGAATCCATGCTGATTACTGCTAATGATATCGTTCTTATTACTAAAATCTTGTATATGGTCCCTTATCATCCCCTCCAAGAGTTTACATACTATTAATGTTAGGCTAATTGGTCTGTAATTCCCAGGGATGTTTTTTGGGCCCTTTTTAAATATTGGTGCTACATTGGCTTTTCTCCAATCAGCTGGTACCATTCCAGTCAATAGACTGTCTGTAAAAATTAGGAACAACGGTCTGGCAATCACCTGACTGAGTTCCCTAAGTACCCTCGGATGCAAGCCATCTGGTCCCGGTGATTTATTAATGCTAAGTTTCTCAAGTCTAATTTTAATTCCGTCCTCTGTTAACCATGGAGGTGCTTCCTGTGTTGTGTCATGAGGATAAACACTGCAGTTTTGGTTGCTGAAGCCCCCCGATTCACTTGTGAAGACTGAGGAGAATAATATATGCAATACCTTTGCCATCTCCCCATCCTTTGTAACCAGATGTCCTTCCTCATTCTTTATGGGGCCAATATGGTCTGTCCTCCCTTTTTTACTGTTTACATACTTAAAGAATTTCTTGGGATTTTTTTTGCTCTCCTCCGCTATGTGTCTTTCATGTTCTATCTTAGCCGTCCTAATTGCACCCTTACATTTCTTATTGCATTCTTTATAAAGTCTGAATGCTGAGGATGATCCCTCAACCTTGTATTTTTTGAAGGCCTTCTCTTTTGCTTTTATATGCATTTTTACATTGGAGTTAAGCCATCCAGGATTTTTGTTCGCTCTTTTAAATTTATTACCCAATGGGATGCATTGGCTAATGCCCTTATTTAATATGCTCTTAAAGCAAACCCATCTCTCCTCTGTATTCTTTGTTCCTAATATGTTATCCCAATTTCCCAATTTATGCCTTTTAGCAAGGTTTGTAGTTTAGGGAAGTTGGCTCTTTTGAAATTCAGTGTCTTTGTGTTCTCTTCATGTTTCCTATTTGTGTGATTTATACTGAAACTAATTGACCTGTGATCGCTGTTACCTAAATTGCCCCGTATTTCCACATCTGTGATCAGGTCTATATTGTTGGTAATCAGTAGATCCAGTAATGTTTTATTTCTAGTTGGTGCGTCTACCATCTGACCCATAAAATTGTCCTGCAAGACATTAAGGAACTGGCGAGCCTTAAATGAATGCGCGGTTCCCTCCGCCCAGTCTATGTCTGGATAATTAAAATCCCCTATTATGATAACACTTCTCATCCTTGCTGCTAATCCAATTTGTGATAGGAGATCCGTCTCCACTTCCTCCCTGAGGTTAGGGGGCCTATAGAATACTCCCAGTATTATTTTCCCCTTAGCTTCATCCCTTTGGAGCTCTACCCATAAGGATTCCACCTCCTCTCTAGCTCCCTCAGTGATGTCATCTCTCACATTCGCTTGTACATTATTCTTGATATATAGGCATACCCCTCCCCCTTTTTTACCCTCTCTATCCTTGCGGTATAGGGTATACCCTTGAATGTTTGCCAGCCAATCATGAGAGCTGTTGAACCAGGTCTCTGAAATTCCCACAAAATCCAAATCCTCCTTGTACAACAGTATCTTTAGTTCACCCATCTTGTCCGCCATGCTCCTGGCATTGGTGAACATGCCACATAGTTTAGACCTGTCGCATATTGTCCTCGTATTGGGTGTTTCAAGATTGCAACTAGGACTTGCTTCTATACTCACCTTGTGTTTTTGTGCTTTGGTTAACTAACCACTAATGCCCCCAATACTACCCTCTGGAATATCTTCCGCGCTGGCTATCACTGTCTCTGGACCCTCCCCCCCATCGCCTAGTTTAAAAACCCCTCTAACTTTTTGGCCATCTTCATTCCCAGCAGATATCTCCTACTCTATCCAGCTTTTGGGTATCCATGAAAACCCATCTCTTCAGAGAAGCCTATCCTGCTTCTAACTAACATTGTCTTTTTACTTTCTCTATTCGCTCATCCCTCTCTTGTATCACTTGACCCTCCCTCTTAGATTGTAAGTTCTAATGAGCAGGGCCCACTGATTCCTCTTGTATTGAATTGTACTGCAGCTTTACTGTCTCTTTTTGTAAAGCACTGCACAAACTGTTGGCGTTGTATGAGTTCCGTATAATAAAATATATTGGAAAACTTATATTTGTTGCACCTAAAGAGATCACTAGGCATTGGATTTTTGCAGATCCTTTTATAAACATTCCATGATTATTGTGGTTAATGATCTTATACTTCTAAAACACTATATACAGTATATAAATCCAGAGACACTCCCACTTTACCATATGCAATCTGGGAGGTATGGTTAAAAAGCTTCCCTCCCCCATTCTCTATCTAAATTTTAGGTTTCACTTGCTACCACCAGGGCTTTTTTTCAGCAGGAACACACCTCCAGCACTCAGCACTGAATGTATGTATTGGCAAGGCATGCTGGCGGGTCTATTGATGCTAGCTCATGGTGAATCTATTGTTGCTGGGGGGGGGGGGGTCTGTACTCTCTAAAAAGGGTGGTACTTGGAAGTGGGTAGGGGGTGGGACCTAGGGACAGTGCTAGGAGGCAGGTAGTGGGTGGAGAAAAGTAGTGACTCACAAGGGTGGAGTTACCTGTACCTATTCCCTGAGAAAAAAAAAGCCCTGGGTACCACATATTTATGATATATTGATAGATTTATGTTGCATAGTAGCATTCCTGCCCAAAGAATCTTCACATCCTACACACCTGTGTTGGGGTGTGTTGCTGGATGCCTGTTCCCCCACCATGCTCAATGGTCCCTGCCACAGATCCCCTATGTCACTGCAGGATAAATGTTTTTTTTTTTTAAATGCAAGTACCTGAATTTGACTTGGCATCACCCATTCATACTTTCCTGTACAGCAGAATCTACACTGGGAAAGAGAGAAGCAGCACAAAGAAGCCAATTAGTTGTGACTCAGTGCTCCTCACCAGTAAGGTCTCTGACAAATATAAGTTCTCCAATATTCTATCTATCAAAGTTTAAAGCATTATCTTTGGGTAGACTGACTTACAGTATTATGTATTTCGTCTTTTTATCTCTGATATTGATAAGTCTACTGTACATGATAAATAATGTATTGCAGTAACATTTAAATTAATAGATATTAATTCATTTTACCTTCTGATAAAATGAGGGTTCTGCCACACACATTTTGGGTTAGCTTAGGGAACTAATGGATTAGAAATATAAGTCATTTATATACTTTTGGTTGTGGTCAAGGTCATATAAAATATATTTTAAAAAATATTTATTAGAAATTTGCTATTATTTTGTAAAATTTATACTAAAAATAATAGGTATTACAAATATATATATATATATTAATGTTTCTCTATGTAACTCAGATTACCGGATTCACCTCCTGATTCTGGATCAGAGCCATGTTCACCCCCACAAATTGGTAAAGTAACTTGGCATTTTATAAATTCTGGTTATTGATTTGTTAATTTAAAACTTAAGGATCAACTCCCTGGGCATAAAATCTCTACTTTCAGGCTTTTATACTTCTAGAATGCTGCAGTGGTTGATGTAGGATCAAAGTAAATTAAAGCCTACTAACTATGCGATGTTAGTACAGCGATGTATTCTGCTGTGCTATTGTGTTCTGACTGCCTCCCCCCGCCAGAAGAACACTCTGGTCAGCGGTTTCAGCCAGAGTGTGCTGATCAGGAGCCAATTGGCAGACCTTTTTTGGTCACGCCCCTTCGACAGAAGCCGGCCGAAAGGCTGGCTTTTGTCGGACCGGCTGCACGATACACACGGGCCAAATGTCAGACGATTTCTATTGAACGCCGCCTGACATTCGGCCCATGTTTACGGGGCTTTTGACTGTATTGCTGTATTAGCTGTATTGCTGTAGTAGATTTGTGATGCAAAATTCTATTTAAGGCATACATAATTGGGCAAATAAGCATATACACCAATCATTATTTACCTTTCAATTCCTGTCTCTAATAAATGCATGGGTTTATAGGTTTATGCATTTTGAATAGTATCATTGTACTTATTTAATAAATTACTTTTTGTCTGTTAGCATACATTATATTTCCAGTCAAGCGGTTTGTGATATGTTTACATGAAATGATACTGTATACTTATTGAAATATTTAATAATCTTACCAGCTGGCCATCTTTTTCTTTAGGTGGAACAAAGTAGAATGAAAGGCAAATGTTTCATTTTTTTCATTTTGGACAGCGTAAGGAATGGTTATAACTCCTATCAGTTTTATTTTTGCCGTCTGTGTTCCATTGGGTAGATTTCCCTCCACTTCCTATTCCATAGGCAAAACAGGAAGTGAGAGGACCCCCCCCCTCCCCTAAAGTGAGAGGACCCCCCCCCTCCCCTAAAGTGAGAGAATCCCCCCCCCTCCCATGGTTGTCACTAGGATCCCCATTGGAAGATTTACCCTTTATCCCTGCTCTGATGACAAGTCAGAATTTGGGATTTTCTTTTGCTTTCGGTGATAATGGGTAATAGGACAAATAAAGAGGGTAAATCTCCCTAACGAGGGCACAGACAGCAATACAAACCTGACAGGGGTTCTAATCCATCCCCTCTCTATCTAAAGGTTTTGCCTTTAGTTATACTTAATTGAAAGCCTGTAATGAGAAAGATGGTTATGCTATCTTTTGCTGACTTCCATCTGTAAATGCTAGTTGATTGGTGGTTCTGATTTTATGCAGGGTTGCCATTAGGAATTGTGGGGTCCCACACAGCCTACCTGACTGCCCCACGCCACCCCCTCCTCCATACAGCCTGCCTTAATTACTGGGCCTGGGGGAATTTCTGGCCCCTCTCTGCCCCTCAGCTTCCTGCTGAACTGATGGGACCTGGGCCCAGTATAGGAGGACTGTCTCTACTCTATTGTTGGCAGTCCAGATTCTATAGCTTTGATGTATTGTGAGATATTGACCCGGGAATAAGCATGCAGCAGCCATATTCAAGATAAAGATGACCTTCTGATCTGGGCCTATATTAGTAACTGAGAAGGTACTGGAGACACCAAATCAGCATGATAGTCATTTTGGTATGTAGTCTGCAGTAGCAGCCTACATATGTCTCTCAGTATAGACCTTTAATGATGAAGTATTTAGGCAGCCATTGTTGACTTTCCCCTTTTTAAAATATTACTTTTCTGGCTATCGTGGTAATCCTGGGGCTTTAGTACTTTCTGCCTCACTGTCTTGGACCAAATATGAGGATTGGGAGTTTTGACTTCATTCTCACTTCTGATTTAGCATACTTGCTCCAGGACAATGTCTCAAAGTATTGATATTTCAGGCAGCCAGGCAACTAGCATTGCAGAAGTCAGCAATAGCAACCCCCGTACTTCTTTAAGTAGACATTTTCTTTAAGCTGTATATTTTCTGTGTGGATATTTTACAATTGATTGTGAAAAATAATTTTTTGACCACAACAGTCATTTTCCATCCAGCTACTGTAGTTCTTTTCTAGTGCAATAGATATGGAAATGGGGAAACAGCTGACTTTTAAGGTACCCCAACAACTACACATAATATTATAAAATCAGCTCATTTTTAATATAAATAATATATTGAATCTTTTTGACAAGCCATTCTGCTCTGTTGTTTCCAGGAGCAAGGTCAGCCCTACCGTGGGTCCTGCTGGGTCCATTGGACCCAGGCGGCACTTTTGAGAGGGGCGGCAAACAGGGCGGTGGCAGGTAGGTGCTTGGGGGTGCTCAAGCATCCCCCCAATTTTTTTTCATTGCCTGCACACCCTCTTTTGCTGCCAGGAAGCTGGGAATTCTATTTTTCTTGTGGAGGGATACATCAGCTCTGGCCTCAGAAGCCAATGATCTTTAGTTAGACCCAGGAGGCTAATTTCAGAGGCGGATTGATATCCACCTCTCTGCTGCCTCCTCAGCCAATGGTTAAGCACTGTACCCGCCCCCTTCCCCAGAATGCTATGGGGACACACTGTAAGAAGCAGACAGATTCCTGAGCCCTGCACTGTTAAACTGTGAGTTGTGTTTGCACTGCTGCCATCATGGAGAGCTCAAGCTGTTTCCAGAGTGTGGAGAGAAGCTCCATTTATTCAATCTATCCAGACTGTATTCTGACACCTGCAGGACATGTGGTAAAGATTCTCCATGGGGCAGACAAAACACACACATCCTGGATTCATTTCTGCCACCATAAGCCATATGGTTCTTACAGAGACTCTGTCAGGGAGAAAAGAATGCAGGATGTCTGAGTGTACTGTCCATCCATCCATCCATCCATTATCTTTAACATAAACATTGCTGGTGTCACAGACGGGAGGTCAAGTGCTCACTCTACATGGACGACGTGACGGTGTTCTGTGCTGATCGGCGCTCCATCGACACACTCGCCCAGACCTGTGAGGACTTCGGCCAAGCTTCAGGGGCAAAGGTCAACTGCGGGAAGTCAGAAGTCATGCTCTTCGGAAAGTGGTTCCTGCCTTCTTCTGCACCAATGCCTTTCAGCGTCAAGACGGACTTCATCAAAATCCTTGGGGTCTGGTTTGGAGCTGAGGGCGCAGCCCTGAAGTCCTGGGAGGAAAGACTGTCTAAGATGCGACAGAAGTTTGGACTTTGGAGCCTCAGAGAACTCACCATCGAAGGCAAAACACTGGTACTCCGCAGCGAGATCCTCCCTGTGTTGCAGAACCTAGCCCAGGCATGGCCCCCTCGGGTCAACACCTGTAAGGCCATCACCAGGGCGGTGTTTCACTTCATCTGGAGCTCTAAAATGGACAGAGTGAAGCGGGCGGTTATGTTCAAGGAACCCCTCAAGGGCGGTAAGGGCGTGCCCGACATCGCTACACTACTGAGGGTGTGCTTTGCTTGTAACTGCATCCGCAGGACATTGGTGGACAGAACTGTGGACTCTGGTGGTAACTCTATGTCCCGTTTTTTCCTCCTGCCTCTATGGAGGACCCTGGGCTGGGACAAATGGGACAGCTCCATCCCCTACAACTGGGACACCCCTTGGTACTACTTGGACACCTTCAAGTTTATTAAGGAGCTGGGGCTACATGGAGTGAAGCCCGACTTGTGGAAGCCAAAAACTATCCACAAGTTGATCAGAGCATCGGACATTGATGAGACTGTTCCAGGCCTCCCTTCAGCCACTTGTAAAGTGGTCTGGAGGAATGTTTCTTCAAAGAGACTCACCAACAGGCACAAAGATCTGGCATGGATGGCAATCCAAGGGGGGTTGCCACTCAGGACATTCATGCATGCCAGAAACCTGTGCAGATACAGGCACTGCCCCTTTTGCATCATCCAGGAGGAAACTGCTCTGCATGTTTTCTGGGAGTGTCCCTTTGCACAGGACCTGTTGAGGGCCTTGGAACCTGAACTCAAAGACTTTGTACCACAGACTGCTATAACACACTTTGGTGTGTTGAACGGACTCTTCTGTGGAACTCATTCACAGGAGGACATTGACGGTGCCTGGCGGGTGCTGTGCTGCTTTAAGGACGCTTTATGGTGCGCCAGAAAGCGCCTCATCCACCAGCGGGAGAGGATGTCCATCGAGGACTGCCGCAGACTGGTTCACAGTCTGCTCAGAGACTATCACTTGATGGACTTCAAGGAGGAAGAGGAGGTCTGAAGATTTCCCCATCCCCCCCCCCCCCTCCCACCCGTGTATCCTTTGGCAGTTCAAATAAAGCTTCGGGCCTGTGAACTCTTTATTCCCTCCCCTACCCCACCTTCTCCAAATCCCCCATCACACCCGTTGCCCATTTGAATGTTATTTGACTGTATGACCGGACTTTTTGTGAAATGGTTTTAAAGTACTGCTTTCAGGGTAATGCGGCGTCATGCATGATGTGATGTTTCGGGGTACTATTACTCTGCACAACACATTAGGCATCATACCGCAGGATGAATGTAATTTATTTGTATGCTTGGCAATGTACTGTTATGTAGTGTATTTATGCGCTGCGTCGCAGTACTGAATGTACCCTGTTTAAGTATTTGTTTTTTGTATATTTTCTTGCAAAATAAAGTATACATTTTCAATCAAAAATTGCTGGTGTCACAAGGCAAGGAGAATGGATTGAACAATTAAAGGATATTCTCCTCTGATGGCATTCTACTAACCCCATGTTTTCCACATTTTAGTAACAAGCCAGGGTTTTTGAACATAGCGCACTCCTGATCCCTGTATTGTGTACGTAGTACATTCCTGATCTCTGCATTGTGTACATAGCGCACTCCTGATCCCTGCATTGTGTACGTAGGGTACTCCTGATCCCTGCATTGTGTGCGTAGCGCACTCCTGATCCAGATTCTGTGATGGAGAGATCTGTGATGGGGGGATCTGTGTTGGGCGAGGGATCTGTGATGGAGAGGAGTCTGTGAAGAGTCGAGTCTGTGAAGAGTCGAGTCTGTGAAGAGTCGAGTCTGTGAAGAGTCGAGTCTGTGATAGGAATGGTCTATGATAGGAATGGTCTATGATGTGATGGGATGGTCTGGAGTGAGGGGAGTCTGCGATGTGGAGTTTGGAATATTGAACATAATGGTATGCCATAGACTTTTGCATATAGACAAGGTCCTGTTGCATGTAAATCTGTCTCCTTGCCTTTTGGTGGGCGTGATTTTTTTTTTGGGGGGGGGGGGGGGGCAGCATTTCATTCTTGGACCCAGGCAACACAATGTCTTGGGCCAGCCCTGTCCAGGAGTAATCTCAGAACAGGACACAGATGCTAGTGGTTTTTATTGTAGTAACAGTGCCTACTTCAGGTAGGTGTCATATATGCTATATATGCTACTTTGGTCCAAGCTGGAACCATGTAACTATGTAAAAATATCCATACCTGGTATTGTTCTTTAACCTTATTGCACATTTACCCATTCACTTTATCTGGGTTTTCCACTAAGCACTTTACTTACATTGGGGTTTCTTTATGATTTTGCTCTCCTGGGGTCCACCCATGGACTTTTGCTTTAAGATATAATTTCTGGTTTAAAGTGGTGGTAAACCCCAAAACAAAAATGTGCCATTTTGCAGCTTACCAATTCTTAGATGTGGTGGCAGCATTTGTTTTTTTATTTTAACCCTTTTCCCTTTATACCTGGTCATCCTGCCAATAAGTCTGTTATTTTTCAGCTTTCTTTAACACATCAAGCTTCCCAGCAAAAGTAGCAGCTAGAGGGCTGAAACAATCCATTTAATACTGACAAGGGGTGCTTGCACTAAACAGTTTTTGTTTAAGTAAAACGTTTATCCCCAAAAAGGGATAAAACTGCTTCCTGTAACTGCTTATAAAGTGTTAGCTGGAGTTCGGCTTTAGTTAGTCAAATCCATCTACATCTGCTAGTCCAACAATACCCTCTCCCTAGATTGACAATGCTGCTCCCCAAGGGTGTCTTTATAGTTCCTCTATCCAGAGTGGGGACATCTTAAGACAGCAAGTGTGTTACTGGCCAGGTCAGCAGGTTAAAATACAGGAAAAAGCCTAAAAAAAAAAAGAAAATTATTACAGCCACCACATTACAAGACTGGGAAGCTGCAATATGTAACTTTTTTATTTTTTATGTCTATACTGCTTTAGGGCTAATTCAGACTATATGTGGTGACATATGTTTTACCGCATTGTAAAACGACTGTCACTGCAGGGACACACAGGAAACAATTGCTTCCTATGTGTCTGATCCATACTGCAACGCAGCGTAGTGAAAAAAAGCAGACATGCTGCATTTTATTGCAGCGCACTGGCCCGAATCGCACTGCAGTGTCAGTCAACGCAGCGCATTGTGCCACCTCTGACATTGCAGTGAATGAAGCATACATTTTGTACACTTCAAATAAATTCAGTACAAAAAAAAGGAGCAGTGGGATGCAATTAATCATGCATCACACTACCTCCTAGCACAACGAAAAAGCAGAGCAGCTGAAGCTATGAATCGCTCCGGCTGCTCTAGGATTTCACGGAGGAGTAGTGCAAATTGGCCCTTAAGCTATAAAAGGAGCTTAGGTATTACTTTTTATCAATTTTTTGAACCCAGTAAGGGAAAAATTATCTTTTAGGGCCTATTCACACCACACGCGTGTTTTGTGCATATTACAGTGTTTGCTTTTTATCCAACTTGGATGTGATGTGTATGTGCTGCAGCACAAGGCTCCAGCCGGGTCCTCT